>JAODAL010011938.1:0-97684 GCA_025379985.1 Phyllomedusa bahiana
GCCAAAAAGCCCAGGGGAAAATGACGGAAGAGAATGCCCAGGGGGAATGCAAGGGGAAAGGGGTGCCCAGGGGGAAATGCACAGGAAGGGGATGCCCAGGGGGACACTGCAAAACAAGGGGAAAGCCCAGGGGGCACTGCCCCCGGAAGGGAATGCCCCGGGGAACTGCACAGGAAGGGGGAAAGCCAGGGAACTGCAAGAAGGAATGCCCCCGGGGATACTGCACAGAAAAGGAGCCCCGGGGGGCACTGCACAGGAAGGAATGCCCCGGGGAACGACAGGAAGAAATCCCAGGGGGGCTGCCCCAGAAGGGGAATGCCCAGGGGAACTGCCCCGGAAGGGGAAAGCCCAGGGGAAATGCACAGGAAGGGAAGCCCAGGGGAAAGCAAGAAGGGAATGCCAGGGGGAAAACAGGAAAAAGGGAATGCCCGGGGAACTACAGGCAAAAAAATGCCAGGGGAACGCCACGAAAGAATGCCCAGGGGGGAATGCACAGGGGAAGGGAATGCCCAGGGGTCACTGCACAGGAAGGGAATGCCCAGGGGAAGCACAGAAAGGAATGCCAGGGACCTGACAGGAAGGAATGCCCAGGGGACACTGCACAGACAAGGAATGCCCAGGGGACACAGCACAGGAAGAGAATGCCCAGGGGAAACTGCACAGGAAGTGAATGCCCAGGGGACACTGCACAGGAAGGAAACCCAGGGGAACTGCAAGAAGGGAATGCCCCGGGTCTGCCCAAGGGAAGGGAATGCCCAGGGGATACTGCACAGAAGGGAAAAAACCCCGGGGGAACTGCAAAGGAAGGAAGCCCAGGGGATTCACAGGAAGGATTGCCCAGGGGGAAATGCACAGGGGAAAAAAAATGCCCAGGGAACTCAAGGCAAGAAAAGCCCAGGGAACAATTTCACAGGAAGAGAATGCCCAGGGGACAATCACAGGAAAGGGTTGGGGGGGGGGGGGGGGGGGGGGGGGGGGGGGGGGGGGGGAAGGGGGGGGGGGGGGGGAATGCCCAGGGGACACTGCACAGAAAGGAATGCCCAGGGGAGACTGCACAGACACAGAATGCCCAGGGGACCCTGCCCCAGGAAGAGATGCCCGGGGACATCCAGAAAAAGGGCCCAGGGGGGCACTGCACAGAAAAAGGAAAGCCCCGGGGACCGCAAGGAAGAGAATGCCCGGGGAAAGACGGAAAGGGAATGCCCCCGGGGCACCACAGGAAGGAATGCCCAGGGGAAAATGCACAGGAGGATGCCCCCGGGGACACTGCCCACGAAAGAGATGCCCCGGGGGAAAGCACAGGAAAGGGAATGCCCCGGGAATGCCAGGGGAATGGGGGACCGCACAGGGAAGGGGTGGGCCCGGGGAATGCAAGGAAAAGGGAATTTCCCAGGGGACCTGAGGAAGGGGTTTTCCCCGGGACATGCCAGAAGGGGAAAGCCCAGGGGACATGCCGAAGGGAATTGCCCCGGGGACACGCAAGGAAGGGAAAGCCCAGGGGGGGCAGCCCCAGGAAGGGATTTCCCAGGGGGCCTGCACAGAGGGGAATCCAAGGGGGACATGCACAGGAAGGAATGCCCCGGGGAATGCACAGGAAGGGGAATTTTCCCGGGGAATGCACAGGAAGGGAAACCCCGGGAAAATGCCAAAGGAAGGAATGCCCCGGGGAATGCCCCAGGAAGGGGAAAGCCCAGGGGAACTGCACAGGGAAGGGAAATGCCAGGGGTACTGCACGGAAAAAAGAATGCCCCCGGGGACACTCACGGAAGGGAAGCCAGGGGCACGCACAGGAAAAGGGAAAGCCAGGGGGCATGCACAGGAAGAGAATGCCCCAGGGGACATGCACAGGAAGGGAAAAATTTCCCAGGGGACATGCCAGGAAATGCCCAGGGGGCACGCCACAGGAAGGGATGCCCAGGGGAACTGCCGGAAGAGACTGCCAGGGGCAGCACAGAAAGGATGCCCAGGGGACCCCGCACAGAAGGGAAAGCCCAGGGGGGAAATGCACAGAGGGGAAGCCCAGGGGATACTGCACAGACAGGTAATGCCCAGGGGATACTGCACAGGAAGAGAATGCCCAGGGGATACTGCACAGACAAGGAATGCAAAGGGGATACTGCACAGGAAGGGAATGCCCAGCGACACTGCATAGGAAGGGAATGCCCAGGGGACACTGCACAGACAGGGAATGCCCAGGGGACACTGCACAGACAGGGAATGCCCAGGGGATACTGCACAGGAAGAGAATGCCCAGGGGATACTGCACAGGAAGGGAATGCCCAGGGGATACTGCACAGGAAGAGAATGCCCAGGGGACACTGCACAGAAAGAGAATGCCCGGGGATCTGACAGAAAGAGAATGCCCAGGGGACACTGCACAGGAAGGGGAAAAGCCAGGGGGGGTTTCACAGCAAGAATGCCCAGGGGACATGACGGAAGAGAAAGCCCAGGGGACATGCACAGCGGGAATGCCCAGGGGCCTGCCGGAAGGGAAAGCCCCGGGGATATGCACAGGCAAGGAATGCCCAGGGGATATGAAGGCAAGGGAAAGCCCAGGGGTATGACAAAGGGAATGCCCAGGGGACATGCACGGGAAGGAATGCCCGGGGACATGCCAGGAAGGGAAATCCCCGGGGCATGCACAGGAAGAAATGCCCGGGGGACATGCACGGGGAAAGAATCCCCCAGGGGACACTGCACAGGAAGGGAATGCCCAGGGGACACTGCAACGGGGAATTGAAAGGGGGACACTGCAAAAAATGCCCGGGGGACACTGCAAAAGGGGAAGCCCAGGGAAAACTGCACAGAAGGAATGCCCGGGAAAAGAAAGGGAAGGGAAAAGCCCAGGGGCCACTGCACAAGGAATGCCCAGGGGAATGCACGACAGGGAATGCCCGGGGGAACTGCACAGAAGGATGCCCAGGGGAACTCCCAAAGGAAGGAATCCCCGGGGTACTGCACAAAAAGAATGCCCAGGGGACACGCCGCAAGAATGCCCAGGGACACTGCAAAAAAAAGGGGAATGCCAGGGGGACACTGCACGGGAAGGGGAAATCCCGGGGACATTGCACAGGAAGAATGCAAAGGGGAAACTAAACAAAGGGGAATGCCCAGGGGACACTGCACAGGAAGGGAATGCCCAGGGGATACTGCACAGGAAGGGAATGCCCAGGGGACACTGCACAGGAAGAGAATGCCCAGGGGACACTGCACAGGAAGGGAATGCCCAGGGGACACTGCACAGGAAGAGAATGCCCAGGGGACACTGCACAGACAGGGAATGCCCAGGGGACACTGCACAGGAAAGGGAATGCAAAGGGGAAACCCACGGGAAAGGGGAATGCCCAGGGGAACTGCACGGGAAAGGGGAAAATGCCGGGGGAATGCACAGCAGGAATCCCCAGGGGAACGCACAAAAGGGAATCCCAGGGGGACACTCACAGGAAGAATGCCCGGGGAATGCACGGGAAGAAAATCCCCAGGGGACATGCCAGGAAGAAATCCCCAGGGGACACTGCAAAAAAGGGAAAATGCCAGGGGACACGCACAAAGGGCCCAGTAAAGTTAAAGAATTAGCAGCGCGATGTCCATAAGAAGAAATTCTTTTTTGGGGTGCTGCAAAGGGATATGGCAGGTAATATTAGGGTAAGGAAAAAGTCTTTAGGAATCTGCATGCTGTGGTTTTTCAATTTACTTTTTTTAAATCGCTCCTCGAAATCAACGTGAGCATTTTTTTAATTAATGGTGAGGGGCCCTTTTTCTCTTTTTCCATAGGAGGAGACCACCCAGGGCACATCACGGGAAAGGAACCGGGAAAAAAACACTGACAGGAAAGGGAATGCCTGGGGGAACACTGAGATAAGTAACCATCCCATTTGGAAGAAAACAAAGGTAACCAGAAGACCAGAGAAACCCTGTGCTGGAATGAAGGAGGTTGAGTATAGGATTTTATTTATTTTATTGGAATTGGACAATCCCTTTAATTGTACGATCAGAGAAACAAAGTATTCAGTAGTGAAAAATATTCTCCTACCTTCTGGGAAAATTTCTTTAAATTGCTCTAAGGAAGGACAGAAAATCATAAAAAAACAGATAAAGGGTTTAACCAACACGCCAGAGTCTGTAGAAGCTGCTGAGGTCTGCACTCCATATCTACAAATAAAAAGACAAGAGGGCATACATCAACATAAAAAAGACTGAATATTTAATTAGTCTATCCTGGGAGGGTAGACATGTTTGAGCGAGATACATGAATGAATCATTGATGTAGTAGGGTTTTCTACAAAGTCTGCTCAATATTCTAGCTCAGATCCATCAGTGCTTACAGTAAAGGGGAATTATGCAGGGATCATAGACATTTAGTCATTTTAAGGTGGAATTCCAGTCTTCGAATGCTTGGATCCCAACTGATTCAGAGAATAAGGGACAAGGTTCCTTTGGCTTTTTCTATGCCTAGTAGTCCCCATGCAGCAAAGCTCTGTTCAATGAATGGGCGTGTTGTTTGTAAACTATGAAACGCTAGCAAAGGGATTTTCCCATGACTTTGATGGCTTATCATAATACACCCTCAAGTGTAATGGTGTGACCCCCTCTGGGGTTTGGCCCTATCTCAGGATCGGGCCCCAGAAAGTTATGTCACAGAATGGAGATCCGGTCACGCTTGCTCATGACTCTCCGTTCTGTTCTGTGCGGGTTCTGAGTACAGGTGAGCAGCATATTTGGCTGTACTCATGGGTGCGACATGGACTTGTCAGATTTTAATGGCATATTCTAGTTATTTGCCATTAAAGTTTGTGGTGGAAAGATCCTTTAAAGCAGTTGTCCAACTCAACTTTTTTAATTTTAAAATATAAAAATAAAAACACACTCACCTCTTAACTCACATTCAATTCCGCAGCACGTCTCCCGGTTCCTTTTGCCGGTCTTCTGTTGTCTTCCATCTCGAGCTGAACAGAATGTCCCTACTGCAGCCTCTGATTGTAGTGGTTACATGGCATTGCCCAATGTCACCATTCGGAGCCTTAACCTCTTAGCATTAGTGTCAGGTAGTATCGCGTGACTGGTGCAGCCAATCCAAGGCTTAAGTGTCGACGTTCCATTCAGCCTGAGCCGGAAGACAATAGAAGACCGGCAAAGAGGACCATGAGACACTGAGACCAGGAGACACCGAGACCAGGAGACACTGAGACCCGGAGACACCGAGACCAGGAGACACCGAGACCAGGAGACACCGAGACCAGGAGACACCGAGACCAGGAGACACATCCAGGTGGAGTTGAGTCTAGTGACCCACCAGTTGAGCTGTTTCTTGAGTTACAGCTACTGTAAATGACTGTACCTGCCTCCTATACTCTGCATCTTGCTTTTTGTCTCTTTTTCTCTGCTTTTCTGCCTCTTTAAAGGCTGTATATACAGTTAAAAACAACTTCATGTCTACCATGCCCAGGGGCCCCTAATCCCCTTGTGGGCCAATCCAAGCCTGGACACATCTATGGATCAAACATAAGTTAAGAGGTAATTATGTTTTTTTTTTCTCCCAGACACTGTCCCAAACTTAGGGCGACATGTATGAACGGGGCTGTGCCATTTTTTTGCCGTGCTTTGAGCCAACAAAACTGTCATAGCCCTATTTTATAGGAGTTTGGACCATCATACACCAGAGCTAGGTGCAACCTGCGCCAGACACAACACTTTTGAATGCACCAAAGATGCGGTGGTTGGGGTGTCACGTCTGTCATACAACGCCCTAAAGTTTGGGGCAAAACTGTCGTACAAGTCCGTACAAGCTTCAAAGTGGTGAGGCTGAGACTACTTTTGCGTAAAATGGGACACATTTATAAAGTGTTGTGAGACACTTTCATACAGACTGTCAGATCGTACACTATGAAAAACAGCGATAGAACCGGTAAGTCGGTGACGGGTTCATACTTGTCCCCTTTCATGCATTTGGTTCTATTTTAATTTTTTTGTTACACAATCCCTTTAATTCTGAAGTTCTTGCTGATCACGGAGTGCTGGTAATATTTCTATGATAGGCCATCACTTATAGTGGTCAAAAAACCTTTTACATAGTTACATAGTTAGTACGGTTGAAAAAAGACACGTGTCCATCAAGTTCAACCAAGGGTGGGGAAAATGTGGGTGAAGGGAGGGAGACAAGGATTTCAAGCCCAACCTCCCAACTGGTTAATGCCCTGGAACCCACAAGAAAAGAACCAATCTGCTCCAGTGGAGATCCCATCTCTGACCCCAGAGCCTCCACCAGGCAGGATCCAGAATTTTACACGGCTACGTACGCATTAATATTCTTTAGTTCCAGGTAGGTATCTAAGCCTTTCTTGAAACTCTCTACAGTTCCTGCTGTGACCAGCTCCTCAGGCGGCTATTCCACAGATTCACAGTTCTTACAGTGAAGAACGCTTTTCTCCTCTGGAGATTGAATCTTTTTTCTCTAGTCGAAGGGAATGTCCCCTTGTCTTTTGAGGGGGCTTCACTTGAAATAATTTTTCCCCCTACTTTTTGTAGGGACCATTTATATTTTTATATAAATTAATCATGTCCCCCGAAGCCGTCTTTTCTCAAGACTAAATAAGTTCAATAAGTTCAATTCTACTAACCTCTCCTCATAACTAAGATGCTCCATTTCTCTTGTAAGTTTGGTTGCTCCTCTTTGCACTCTCTCTAGCTCCATTGCATCTCTTCTATAAACTGGGGCCCAGAACTGAACAGCATATTCTAAGTGAGGACGCACCAATGCTTTGTACAGTGGTAGAATTACATCCTTGTCCCGCGAGTCCAGGCCTCTTTTAATACACGCCAATATCTTACTTGCCTTAGAGGCAGCTGATTGACACTGCATGCTGTTCTGTAGTCTATGATCTACAAGAACACCGAGATAATTCTCAACAAGCGATTCTCCAAGTTTTTCTCCCCTTAGGACATATGATGCCTTTTGACGGGAGAATTTCCATAAAGCGTTTTGTTTAAGCCATCACGAGGCTGGGCTGGCTGCAGGGAACGGAGAGGTGGCTGGCCATGAGTGGCTCTCTCCATTCACTTTTATGGAAGTTCCAAGGACAGCTGAGCACCTTATTTTTGACTGGCTCAAAACTCCCATAGCGGTGAATGGAGAGAACCTGGCCAGTAATCCATTCCTAGACTCAGACATAAATTACAAAATATCAGAGGGGAATACCACTTTAAGGCAATTCTTATGGGCAATCTTATACCCATGCTTGCTGCCAGAACGTTTATATTGACGAGAGTAGAAAAGAAGGATGTACTGCAATTATCTCAATTTTATATTAGGATTGGTCATTTCCTTCTGCAGAAGTGTCCCAAGCAGCAGGTTACCTGAGGACACACAATCTCATTATCTATTTATCCCTATTCACTGTTATGTGTCAATGCCTTTGTGTGTCTAATCATTGCGTTCTGCATCCTTTGTCTATCTTGTTTCACAATTCAGTACACTTGTTAGGTGCCACGACTTAACCCTTCCCTGCATGCTGCTAATTCTTTATATAGAAGTGAGACGGATACATTTACAATCTATTAGGCTATGTCTACACGGCTTTACCATCGGATTTTCGGTGGATTCAGCATTGTGAATCTGCTGAAAATCCGACGGTACTCTGTGCTGCATAGACAGCTCCTCAGGTCGCTCTAGCTACAGACCTGTTCAATCTCTCATGATAGGCTGCCAGCACTGGTTGCTATAGCTACAGACCTGGCTTCTACTGCAGCCTAGTGGAAGCCAGTAAACAGGGCCATTAAATTTCAAAGGGGAACCAAGAAAACAGGACTGGGGTAAGATGAATCAATGTAGTGAGACAACCCCTTTAACTTTTTAATTGTTTTTATTTTTCTTATGGTGTTTTTGTCCCTTCATTTTTAATTATTTATGGTTGTACGCCAATTCCGTCGCCTCTCTTTCTCTGGTTTGTTTATATCACAGTGGCAGATCCTACTTTACTACAGGTAGTCCTCAACTTACACCGTTCCTACTTACATCTGTCCCCTAGTTACAACGGAGACCTATGGGGCATGCTGGCCCTTGTAGTTCCATGTTTCACAGCAGATAGTAGCTGTGGAATGACAAGTGCATGCCCGGACTGCCCATAGGGCAAACCGGGCATTTGCCCGGCAGGCCGCTGGGGTCCGGGCCGCAGGGCCGGCTCGGATCACCCGCCGAGGGGACCAGTTTTCCCCCGGTGGGGGCCCCCAGTCCCAGCGCCGGTCTGTGGCGCGCAACAGGGTGCCCAATGGTCGCATCAGCGACCCGGGCCCTGTTTGGGAGGGGGCCGAAAGGCCCCCCTCGCCAGCGGCTGCCGGCCAGGTCACCGATCTAGCCATGCAGCCATCACGGCCGCCGCCTGCACCGCGGGTGCAAGCAGCAGCCGAGGCTGAACATCTGGGATCTTCTGATCCTGTCTGTTCAGCTCCCAGGAGGCCGCGGGGCAGGCTCGTGATGTGATGATGTCATCGCGCGCCCGCTCCGCGGCCCTGCAGTCTGCTGCCGGCGGCCTCCGGGGCAGACAGAAGAGGAAGAAGCGGAGACTTCAGGTAAGTATAGTTTTTATTTATTTTTTTAAAACTACCAGCCCTGTCTGCCTATATACCAGCTCCTGTCTAGGTATATATCAGCCCCTGTCTAGCTATATACCAGCCCCTGTCTGCCTATATACTGCCCTGTCTAGCTACATACCAGTCCCCGTCTGCCTATATACCTGCCCCGTCTGCCTATATACCTGCCCCGTCTGCCTATATACCTGCCCCGTTCTACCTATATACCTGCCCTGTCTACCTATATACCTGCCCTGTCTGCCTATTTACCAGCCCTGCCTACCTATAAGTGGCCCTGTCTATATACTAGCCCTGCCTGGCTACATACTGGCCCTGCCTGCCTACATACTGGCCCTAGCTGGCTAATTACTGGCCCTAGCTGGCTAATTACTGGCCCTACATGGCTAATTACTGGGGGCAGTCCTAGCTACCTGGCTGATTACTAGGGGCAGTCCCAGCTACCTAGCTAGTTACTGGGGGCAGCCCCAGCTACCTGGCTAGCTACTGGGCGCAGCCCCAGCTACCTGGCTAGTTACTGGGCGCAACCCCAGCTACCTGGCTAGTTACTGGGGGCAGCCCTTACTACCTGGCTAGTTACAGGGGTAGGCCCTGTCTACCTACCAAATTAATGGAGGAAGGCTCTGTCTACCTACCAAATGGGGGTCTACCTATTTACATGCCACTTATCTAACATTTTTTAATTTCTAATTTTTAGGGTCTAACATACGCTGGTTGGGGAATTGATAGGAAAGTGCTGATAAAGAGAGGAGTCTAAGATGTATTTGTGGTAAATTCTACAGGGACGAGTAGTGACCACTAGAAGAAGACACTGCATGCTGTACTGGACAGAGAAAGAAATGGAAGGGAACGACTCATCAGGGAAGACATCATGGAGGTTTGGGCCAGAAGGAGAAGAAAAGGAGAAGAGAACAACTCCCATCAGAGATGACGTCTCCTGTGAGTCCCTGCTGTCAGGGGTAAGTTTACTTCCATGTTGAATCAGTGCTGTATTCATGTGATGGTGACCTGACTACTGGGGGGTGTGATTGGTGGGGTTGTAGGTTATGCTGGTGCTTATGTAGTGTCAGGGTGGGCTTCTCCCTGATTGTAAAGCAAGTGCACACCTGACTCTGTGACGAGGGGTTTCTCTGCACCATTTTTTCTTTATTTCTTGCTTGTGTTTAGGAGCTTTCAAACAGAGCGGTTTTGGTGCGTTTTTGATGCGTTTTTTGTGCAGAAATGTACAGCATTAACTGCTCTGCCTTTCTGCACAAAAACGCACCAAAAACACATAAAAAATGCATCAAAAACGCTCCGTGTGAAAGCACCTTTATAGTGTAGTTTATTTTAGAAAGTGGCGAGGTGCGAGAACAAGGGACATTTTGTAAGCGGATATTGTATGTGGGCTGGTGGGGGCTTAGTGCCAGGGCTGATTTTTATTCCCAGTCCGGCCCTGGACAAGTGCCAGCATGCCACAGCAGCACATGAGGAGAAGTCTTCTTAACAGGGGCACAGACAGCAAAACAAATGTAAAAACCCTTCCCTGCACTATCCAAAGCTAAAAAAAAAATTGTGCTGAAGTTACATTTAATACATATACCTGTTCTGACTTACATACAAATTCAACTTAAGAACAAATCTACAGTCCCTATCCCATTTGTAACCTGGGGGCTGCCTGTATTTATTCTGGTGCCGGTCATTCTCTATCTTTAAAGATTATTTGAAAGTGATGTCACTGAGCAGGCGTGATGACATAACTAGTCCCAGGCCAGGATATCTAAATTTCTTTGTGTGCCTTTAAAGGGGTTGTCTCACCATATTGATTCATCTTACCTAATTCCTGTTTTCTTGGTTTAATTTTGAATTCAGGGGCGTGTTTACTGGCTTCTACTAGGCTGCAGTAGAAACCAGGTCTGTAGCTATAGCAACCAGTGCTGGCAGCCTATCATGAGAGATCAAACAGGTCTGTAGCTATAGCGACCTGAGGAGCTGTTGCAGCCCATACAAAAGGGGTATCTAGGAATAGGTAGGACACTGCTAATGGACACATATTGCAAAGTGACTTGTTTTTGCAAGATCTTTAACATAATAAGCAGCAATTCTTGTAGTGAGACAACCCCTTTAAGTGAATTGAAACAATTTTTTTAGAATATGCAATTTATGTCTAAAAGGAAACAAACATTTTACATTAAACAATAACCCAGACGGTTACTTAGCATTAGTGACTCATCACTAACAAGGGTCCCAGTTTTGGAGTTAATAATTATTCCACTAGAAGACTTATTCACCTATCAATTACTAACCAGGACCCCCGGTCCCCTCCCCTCCTGGCAGATTCACCACCTCTCACAAGTAATCATAGATTCACATAGATGATGCAATGGTCTTATCCTCTTCCGTTAGGCACATACACAATAATGATGATGACTTGAGCAGGTTCACAAAATTTGGTGGTCAGGGGCAATGGAATTGTGGCCCACCACCAACTTTACGTTGTTCTTGAAACAATCCCGGAAGACACTTGACAGCTTGAGAAAGAACTGGAGGCGATAAAGGCGATAAAGGCACCCCGAGCTATGTTATCCAAGCTGTAGGTTTTCAATTTCCGAAAGAAAAGAGAGTAAAGATGAAAGATGAT
Source organism: Phyllomedusa bahiana (assembly GCA_025379985.1). Taxonomy (NCBI): domain Eukaryota; kingdom Metazoa; phylum Chordata; class Amphibia; order Anura; family Hylidae; genus Phyllomedusa; species Phyllomedusa bahiana. Next base: position 11,204 of record JAODAL010011938.1, read on the forward strand.
TATGATGAGTCAGTGAAGGGGAGGAAGGATATGAGCCTACACATGCTCAACGCTATGCAGATAGACTATATCAGCACTGCCTGCAGCACATTGGTTACTAGACATATAGAAACCAAGATAAAGAGAAGATAGCAGCAAATCACTCAAGGAAACAAAGTTGACTCATTCATGTGTTCTGCCTTGCACCAGAAATGGTTTTTAGGAAAGTAACAATTTCAGATTCCGATCCTATACCCAATGTAAGCCTCCATGTATGTCTGTAGAAAGCACAGCCAGTTCTATATTTATGATGACCCAGTGGGTAGTCTTACCTATATTTATATAGTACATAATTGTATTATTGTTGTATACGTCTTATTGCTTTTATATTATTTATCGTTATAAAGATCCCACTTTTGTGAGATACTGTATATACACACATATTATATATATATATATAAAAGCCTATATATATTATATATATAAATATATATAGGCTTTTATTTATTTTTATATATATATATTATATATTATATATATATATATTTATGTGTGTATATAGTGTATCTCACAAAAGTGGGATCTTTATATACATATATAAAGAAATAAAAGCCTAAATATATATATATATATTTATATATAACATAAATATATATAGGTATAATATATATATATATATATATATAATATATATATATATAAAGCTGGCTGAGGCCAGAAAGAAGAGAAGCCTGGTGTCGGTGTGCCAATACCGTTTCCGAAAGACGACGATCCCGTGAGCTAAGGTACTCCCAGGACGATCCAAGAAGGCATCCGGACGCAATTGAGTCGTCATAATATATATATATTGTGACGACTCACTTGTGTCCGGATGCCTTCTTGGATCGTCCTGGGAGTACCTTAGCTCACAGGATCGTCGTCTTTCGGAAACGGTATTGGCACACCGACACCAGGCTTCTCTTCTTTCTGGCCTCAGCCAGCTTTATTCAGGCACAGAATAGAGATACAGCAGTACACAGAAAAACGTACAAAATAAACCCTCGACCGTCTGGCCACTAACTAAACAATATTAGGGCATGTACCCACTGCCCGGCGTTTTTTCCGCCCGCGGGCCGCCCGAAAGTCGTTCCACATGCACATTCTTCCGTCCGGTTTTCGGACAGAATATGTGTAAGTGAATGTGAAGGGGGGGGGGCTTTCTCCGCTCATCGCCGATTTCCCCCCACCCCCCTCCACGGTCGTGTGCCCAGCACACAAACCGGACAAATACCGGTCGGATAAACCGACCGGTATTTGTCCTCTGCCATGTGAACATGCCCTTAGAGTCCCTCTCTAATCTGTGGTTTGGATCTACTGTCCAGTTCCCACCAATACTGTACAGTCCCTGCACACTCTAGGCTATCCTCAAGCCTTGCTTCAAGTCCAGGGGGTAAGAGCCTTTCCTCAGCTCTTCTGTCCCTCCACTGCCAGGAAGCAAACCACATCCCCTGATCACCTGGAGTACTAGCCTTTTTATAGGCCTCCAGCAACCTGCCAAAAGCCTGTCCTGGAATGTTGGGATGGCCTCCCACCCAGCGCTATGACCATCCTGGCAAGGGCAACCCATCACTAGCCGCACAGCTGCCATACTAGTTACGTGTCAGCAATCTAAGGTTGCTGACGCTAAATGGTTGCCTTCCCCCACCGAAACCAGGTGTTCGGTGGCATGTTTGCAGAAGGTCTCCTGCTGTACGCCACCTAGTGGCAGAACCCTGCGACTGCCTAAGGTCTCTCTGCCACAATGTGTATATATATATATATTGTGACAGAGTGTCTGGACTGGTCCTAGAGGGAAGGTATATCTGCCCAAGATTCCTTATGTCTGCCAGGTAAAGAGCAACCAGGAAGTGAAGTGTCAGAGATCTGAAAGATCTCTATGTATAGGGTTTAGTAAAACCCATATTGCAAGGGCTGGTTTGCTGGAGTGGGGATAGCGAGGGTGGGCCCCACTCCACCTGGGCAGTCCGGGTCTAGGTGTGTCCGCCTCATAAAAGGCCAGATCTGCAGACACTCTCTCTCTCAGCCTGGGAACAGGTGATCTGCCAAGAGCCTGTGGGAGCACTTTCCTTGTGGTACAGTGATACTGGTATGTTTGGTGACTGGTATTAGGCCGGCACTGTGATAGAGAGGAATTCCTAATGTTTAGTTAGAGCCGGACAGGCAGAGGTTTAGTTTTGTTTGTTTTGTTTTTATGTACCACATGCTAACAATAAAACTGGCTGCGGTCAGTTTTAAATGAACTTCTCTTGTCGTTTGGACTTCTGTGCCCATTGAACTGTGCCCGTCTACCCAAGGAGATGACCACCCCACTACCTAATCCCTTACAAGTGGTGGAGGACGCATAAGCATTAACTAAGGCACAGAAAAGCAATACTGAAAATGTAAAGGGCCGTAGTCCTATATGTTTTACATCTTGAAAAATGGAGGATGTAATCAAAGCGATGTTGCAAGCTGTGGCATCTCAACAGGAGGCTACCCGTGTGCAGCAGGAGGCTACCAGAGTGCAGCAAAGAGCGCTGGAGGAAGCAAGCCGCAGGCTGACAGCGCAACTCGAGGCTACACAGGAGGAGCAGAGAAAAGACCGGGAAACCCTGAAAGTGATCGTGCAGCAACTCGCCGGTGTCGCGGGACGGGCCCCAGGTGTTGCAGATGCTACTCAAGCCTCCATAAGAGCCAGCCATTTTCTGCAAAAGATGACAGCGGCTGATGACGTGGAAGCCTACCTGACCTTTGAAAGTACTGCCGAGAGCGTTGGCCAAAGGGACAGTGGGCAGGACTTTTGGCACCCTTCCTTTCAGGAGAACCCCAAGAGGCCTATTACGACCTGGAAACTCGGGATGCTATGAACTATGACCTACTGAAAAAGGAAATTCTAACCCGCCTTAGAGTCACGGTTTCTGTTCGCGCCCAGCGGGTGCACAACTATGTCTACAGCATGGACAAACCTCCCCACTCTCAAATGCATGACCTCATACACCTGACCAAGAAGTGGTTGCAGCCGGAGATCCTGACAGGCCCCCAGATGGTGGAACGGGTGGTGATGGACCAGCACTTGAGATCCCTCCCAGTTACCTTACGCAAGTGGGTGAGCTATGGAGACCCCAAAAGTGCTGACCAGATGGTGGAGAGGTACACCGCAGCGGAGGAACTGATGAGTCTGCCGCAGCGCCCTCTAGCCCCACAGCGGAGATCTCCAGGACTACCTGGTAAGACTGTTCTAAGGGAAGAGGGGCTGGCAGATCGCATATGTTTGTGCGTACCCGTGGAGAGACTGACGGCCCAGACTCTAGAAGCCGCCAAACCGTGACAGGGAAGTCGGGGCTTTATAAGAGACTCAGCAAGGACTTAATCAAATGCTTCCGTTGTCAAATGCCAGGTCATATGGTTGCCAATTGCCCACTATATGATGATCCTATGCAATGTGATGTCTCAGATATAAATCGCCGTGTATCACTAAATGCTAAGCGTGAGTGTGTAGCATTTCCAGACACTGGGGGTGAGACACACATGTGTTCCATTACCGTAGGAGGTAATGAAGTGAAGGCGTTATTAGACTCAGATAGTCTGGTGACTTTAGTAAATGCCGATTTGCGCCATTACCGCACTGCTATACTGGACATCCGTACACAGTTTGGGGCCGTAACATTTTTAGTGGGGGTAGTGCCCATGTTAATGCATGATGTCAACATGGGGTGGGACTTTCCACATTTCTGGGAACTGTGGGGACATAAAGTCTCTAATACCCTACCAGTTAGCGAAGCCCCAGTTGAGGAGGAAACTTTTCCCTATTCGGTCATGGCTGGGGAAGGAAAAGAAGATGAGCCCCATGGGGCGGTGTCTTTAGAAGGTCAGAGCAGTCCAGAGCCCCCTAGTGACAGAATGCCTGATCTTGAAGTGCGAGAGGACCAGTTTGGGGCGGAGCAATTAAAAGATCCTACCCTTGCCAGAGCTCGGGAAAACATAAAAATGATTGACGATAACCTGGTGGAGCCTGACACCAGACTTTCCCCCCCATACATGGCTGTAAAACCGGACCTGTTATATCAAGTGGTAAAAAGAGGAGAAGAGCTAGTGGAGCAACTGGTGGTCCATAAAATGTATAGAAGGACTGTACTAGAGCTGGCTCACGGTCACCTAATGGGAGGGCATTTGGGAGTCGAAAAAACTACCGAAAGAATCCTGCAATGGTTCTTTTGGCCGGGAGTTCATAAGGAGGTGAAAGAGTATTGCGAGTCCTGCCCAGAGTGCCAGCTTTCCGCCCCTAGACCCAGGGCCGCCATACAGTGGGTACAACCAGTACTCCCGTATGGGGCCCGGTGGAATAAGGGGGCCCGCGGCAAGCGGGCCCCCTTATTCCCCATGACAGAGCGGGGCCAGGCGTCGCAGCCACCGAACCAGGTTCTGCCTGGCCCACAGTGTGGGCCCCGAGCTGCTGTGGGCCCCAGAGGCAGTGCCGCCGCTCCCCGGGGCCCGGCTGCGCATCCGGTCTCTGAACGCCCGGGCACTGTGTCCCGAGCGCTCAGAGACCGGCCCGGTAGCCGGGGACTAATGTCCCCGACTCCCGGGGCTGCGCGGTGTCAGAGGCAGGCTGAAGGTGTTAGGCCTTCCGCCTGCCGGGCGCCGGCCCATACTGCTAACGTAGGCGGCGCGGTGACATCACTTCACCACGCCGCCTATGCAGGGCGCCAGTACGGAGCCGGCGGCAGCACGGAGCGGCAGGACCGAGGCTCAGGTAAGTGGCTGTTTTTTTTTTTTTGTTTTTTATTATATATAAGGAAAGGGGGCCCTGGCTACCTGGCTATCCCTAAAGGGGGCCCTGGCTACCTGGCTATCCCTAAAAGGGGGCCCTGGCTATCCCTAAAGGGGGCCCTGGCTACCTGGCTATCCCTAAAGGGGGCCATGGCTACCTAGCTATCCCTAAAGGGGGCCCTGACTCTACCTAACGCTAAAGGGGGCCCTGACTCTACCTAACGCTAAAGGGGGCCCTGGCTACCTAACTCTACAGGGGCCCTGACTCTTCCTAAACATAAAGGGGGCCCTGGCCGCCTACAAACTAAAGGTGTCTCGTGGCTAGGTACCCACCAACCTACCTGGGGCTGGCCTACCAACTTATCTGGTGGGGGTCTGCCTACCTAAATAGGGCCTGTCTACCTACCTAGAGTCTTGACTACCAACCTGGTAATATAATTGAGAGGGCAGCAGTCCATAGTTGTAGCATTATTTCCAGGTGGCCAGTTCTCTCCCCACCCTCCATCCCCTTAGGGTACCAGGCCTCTAGGTTATGGCTTGTACCTCTCCCACCCCTGGGAGGTTTGTACAGAGGTGGGAATAGGTAAAGAGATGCTGGAAAATTGAGGATTCTAAGATATTTGTGTGTAATTTCTGCAGGAATGAGTGGTGGCCGGAACAAGTCCTCATGGTGGTGTGGAACGGATGCAGAAGAGAAGGGATAAAGAACGACTCAAGAGAAGAGAACGACTCCTCAGATAGGACGTCTCCGGTGAGTCCCTGATTTCAGGGGTTATTGTACTACTTTACTGGATCAGTGCTGTATTCACTGTAATGTGATGTGACCCGAGCTGGTGTCAGATCACTGTGGTCTCCAGTGGTCTCCATATGGTGGTGTTATATCGACCAGGCTCGGACTGGGCCGCCGGGGGACCGGCCGCTGTGGGCCCCGGAGGCAGTGCCGCTGCTCCCCGGGGCCCGGTCCGGCCTCCTGCGTCCCGAGCGCCCAGAGACCGGCCCTGGTGTCGGGGACTAATGTCCCTGACTCCCGGGGCTGCGCGGTGTCAGCGGAGCACAGCGCCACTAGCGCTGCGCTCCGCTGATCTCCCTGGCAGGCTGAAGGCGCTAGGCCTTCAGCCTGCCGGGCGCCGGCCCCTACTGCTGACGTAGGCGGCGCGGTGACGTCACTTCACCGCGCCGCTTATGCAGGGCCGCAGTACGGAGCCGGCGGCAGCACGGAGCGGCCGGAGCAGGAGCCGGAGCGGGTGCAAGGTAAGTGATTGATTGATTGTTGTGTTTTTTTTTGTTTTTTTTTTAAACTACCTTCAGGGGGGCCCTGGCTAAAAGAAAGGGGGCCCTGGCTACAAGGGGGCCCTGGCTAAAAGAAAGGGGGCCCTGGCTAAAAGAAAGGGGGCCCTGGCTACAAGAAGGGGGGCCCTAGCTACAAGAAGGGGGGTCCTGGCTACGGGGGGGGCCCTGGCTACCTACAGGAGGCCCCTGACTCCAAGGGGGCCCCTGGCTACCTACAGGGGGCCGTGACTCCACGGGGGCCCCTGGCTACCTCCCGGGGGCCGTGACTCCAAGGGGGACCCTGGCTACCTACATGGGGGGCCCTGACTACATGGGGGGCCCTGACTACAAGGGGGGCCCTGAGTACAAGGGGGGTCCTGGCTATCTACAGGTGGCCCTAGCTACCTAAATACTAAGGGGGCTCTGACTACCTACAGAGTAGCTAAAGGGGGGGCCCCGACTTCCTGCACACTACCTAAAGGAGGCCCCTAACTACCTGTATACTACCTAAAGGAGACCCCTAACTGTCTGTATAATACCTAAAAGGAGACCCCTACTGCCTTTTACTACCTAAGGAGACCCCTAACTGTCTGTTACTTCCTAAAAGGGGGCCCTAACTGTCTGTATCTCCTAAAGGAGACCCTAACTGTTAGTATAAAGGCCTACCTACCTACAGCCCACCTTGGGGGCCCCCCAACCAACTGTATCCCACTACTTTCCTAACTGGGGCCCGCTTATTATGGGGGTATTTTTCCCACCCACCTGTTTAGGACCCCCAGTGCCTGGGGTTTTCATAACTTACCCGCGAGAGTCTACCTACTAAATAGGGCCTATCTGTTACTTGGGGCCCCTCCCCGCCCTAACCCTTGGATTTCTAGGCTTGTACCCCCTTTTCCCACCCCTGGGTGTTTGTACAAGGTGGGAATAGTAAAGAAAGCTGGAAAAATTTTTGGATTCTAGATTTTGTGTATGATTTTTGAGGGTGAGTTTTGCCAGGGCAAATCATCAGGCGGTGTTGGGAAAGGATGCGAAGAAAAGGGAATAAGAAGGTCATAAGAGAAGAGAACCCCAGATAAGACGTCTCGGTGAGTCCCTGATTTCGGGGTTATTTTTTTATTGTAATGTGATGGTGACCCGAGTGGTGTCAGACAATATGTGGTTCTTATGGCGGGTTGTGGTTTACCTGGCTGGTGTCGACCTCTCTGTGGTATCTTTTGGGGGTTGTAGGTTATACCGAGCTGGGGCCCGACCTTATGTGGTCCCTAATGGTGGTGGGTTTTAGGTTATACCTGAGTGGTGTTGCCTTATGTGGTCCTTATGGGGGGGGCCGGGGGCGGGACTTTTTGGGGGTTTTTTAGGTTATACCTGAGCTGGTGTTTACCTCTTTGGGGCTCTTATGGTGGGGTTGTAGGTTATACCCGAGCTGGTGTCTGACCTCTATGTGGTTCTATATGGGGGTGTTGTGGGATCCCAGTGTGTCTGCCTCTTGTGGTCTTATATGGTGGTGTTGTAGGTTATAAATTGGCTGGTGTTGACCCCTTTTTGGTCTCCCATATGGCGTGTTGTGGTTTACCCAAGCTGGTGTCGCCTTATGTGGTCTCCCATATGGGGGGTTGTTTTTCCTGAGCTGGTGTCCCGACCCCTATGTGTTCTTTATATGGTGGGGTTGTAGGTTTTATTGAGCTGGTGTCTGCCCCTATGTGTTCTCTATATGGGGGTGTTGTAGGTTTACCTGAGCCCGGTGTCTGCCTTATTGGTCTTTATATGGTGGGTTTTTTACCTGAGCTGGTGTCTGACCTCTATATGGTGGTGTTGTAGGTTATCTGAGCGGGGTCTGACCTCTTGTGGTTCTATATATGGGTTGTAGGTTATACCTGAGCTGGGGTTGACCTCTATGTGGTCTCTATATGGCGGTGTTGTGGTTATATTGAGCTGGTTTTGACCTCTATGTGGTCTTTATGGGGGTGTTTTTAGGTTTACCTGAGCTGGGTTTGCCCCATATGTGGGTTATATGCGGGTTGTAGGTTATATCGGCGTTAGTTAGTGGGGGTGCATGTGTCCCGATTGTAGAGTGGGGAACACCTGACCTGTGATGGAGTTACACTTTTATTTCTTGTGGTGTTTATTTTGAAGGTGGGAGGTGGTGACCCAAAGGGGAAACGGGAGGGGGTATTGTTTGTGGGTGGGGGGGGAAATTTTTATGTGGGTGGAGGGGGATTTGTATGTGTGGAGGGGGATATTGTAGTGGTGGAGGGGGATATTGTTGTGGATGGAGGGGGGGTATTGATGTGGATGGAGGGGGATATTTATGTGGGGGAGGAGGTTTTTGTATGTGGGGGGAGGGGAATTTTTTGTTTTTTGGGTGGGGAAAGGATTTGTTGTGGGTGGAGGGGGATATGTTGTGGGTGGAGGGGTTTTGTTGTGGGTGGGGGGGTTTTTGTGTGGGGTGGGGGGGGGTTTTGTGTTGGGGGGGTGGGGGGGTTTGTTGTGGGTGGAGGGGGATATTGTATGTGGGTGGAGGGGAAATTTTTGTGGGTGGGGGCGATATGGATGGAGCTACTTAGCCCCGTGTTATGATTGCTAGTGACAAAGTGTGAACATTGTACTACACCAACGTTTTTTTGCACACTGATTTGTGGTAAAAATGGGGGTTTATGTCCGAGGGCCGGGGAATATTTTCATGTACGTAGGGGGGGGCCCCCAAAATCAACTCCCCCGTGGGCCCAGAACCCCCCCGTCCGACACTGATTCGGCGTTAGTATAGTGGCGGCACATGTGTCCCGATTGTAAAAGAGAGAAACCTCACCCGTGATAGGAGTTTCCTTTTCCCTTTTTTGGTGTTTTTTTAGAAGGTGGTGGGTGCGGACCAAAAGGGAAAAAAGGAGGGGGGTAGTGGTGGGTGAAGGGGGTTTGTGTATGTGGGTGAAAGGGGGGGTAGTGTATGTGGGTGGAGGGGGGGAAAATGTATGTGGGGGAAGGGGGGTATTGTTGTGGGTGAAGGGGGGGGATATTGTATGGGGGGGGTGAAGGGAGGATATTGTATGTGGGTGAAGGGGGGATATTGTATGTGGGTGAAGGGGGATAGTGTATGTGGGTTGAAAAAAGGGGGATATGATGGAGTCTTCTAGCCCTGGTGTCTATGATATATGAGAACAGACAGATATTTGACTCATTTGGTTGGTGTACTACAAAACCCAAAAAAAACTTTACAATTCTTTTTTTGCACACCACTGTATGAGGCAGTTATTTGGGTTTTTTTTGCTGGGGCGGGCGATCAGGTTGCCTGGGGGCGGGGTTTTAACGTGGGGGGGGGCAGGTGCTTCAGCTTTATGGGGCCCTGAAATTTCTGATGGCGGCCCTGCCTAGACCACACTATCGTAGCCCTCTGGTCCCCCTCCCCAATTATTGAGGTGCCGTTCGAGAGAAATAGCCATGGATTTTGGTGGGTCCTATTGTCAAAACTTGCTAGAGTGCCACCAGAATATCTCGTGATCCTGGACTATGCCATCCGTACCCGGAGGCCATACCCTTGCGTAACCACATCTTCCACAGGCAATTGCTAAGGAGCAGGTACAGGTTTTTAGTCGGGTGTGGCTTACCGAAGGAAATACTGACGGAACAGAGTACCCCCTTTAATTCCCAGTCATGAAGTAACTAAAGGTAAGTTGTTCCAGTGAAACAACTGCGTACCCTCTGTCTACCATCCCAGACCGATTGGCTGGTAAAAGGTTTAATAAAAACCCTCAAAGCCAAATGCTGAGGAAAGTGGTGGAACAAAGATGGGAAAAAACTGGGAATTCCGGCCTTCCCTATCTATGTTTTCCATCCCGTGGGTCCCGCAATCCTCCACAAGGTATTCCCCATTTGAGTTACTGTACGGTCATCACCCTAGGGGCCTTCTAGATATAGCGAAAGAAGCCTGGGAAGAAGATGCGACCCCCTATAGTATAGAAGTGTCATCGAGCACGTGGCAACAAATGCAGGATCGGTAACGCGGCAGTATGCTATTTGTACGGGAGCATTATTGCTCAGCTCATGAGGCCCAACAGAGGTATAAAAACCGTAGTGCCAGGATACATACATTTGCAACCCGGAGACCGTGTTCTGGGTGCCTGATACCCCCTACAGTCGAGAGCAAGTTCTTAGCCAATTGGCAAGGGCCCTTTGAGATCATCAATGAGGTGAATTACAAGATCCGTCAGCCAGGTAGGAGGCAGCCCGAGCAGGTGTACCATGTTAATCTCATAACACCGTGAAGGGTCGACCTGCACTTGCTGCAGACACAACACCTCTCATCTGCACCAGAACAGCTGGGCTCAGAGGAGCCCTGTTGCCTCATTTAAAGGTGCTGACTACCTTTCTGAAGACACAAAAGGTCAAAGTTCGAGGGTTCCTCTTTAAAAACAAGTGTTTTTTTCTCAAACATCCCAGGGTCACACAACGTCCCTCATTAAACATGACATCATACCGAATACAGGGGATAGGGTTAAGCAGAAACCATACAGAACAACCCATGACCAGGAGATGGGTTTATCTCTGAAGAGGTGAGAAAATGCTGGAACTATGGGGTAATTTGAGGAGTCCCATATTCCATGTGGGTTCCAGCCCTATAGATACTGATCCCAAGCCAGATGTCAGCTGGAGGTTTTGTAATGACTTCCGTAAACTAAATGCCATTTCCAAGTTTACAGGAATAAAATGGCGTACCCGCCGCTCGTGGAATTTGAAAGAAAGGCCAAGGTGCTTGCTTATGGGAAATGTTCCTTTAATTCTTAAAAGATTACGGGTGATAGACCCACGCACCATTAAAAACTCAGGACAAAGAAAAAAACACCAACGCGTTCCTGCCGGTATACCGTCACTCTTTCTCAAGCAAATCACACCTTGGCTTTTCTTTCAAAATCCCACCGTGCGCCGGGTCCGCCATTTTAATCCCTGATTCTTATCATCCGGCGTTCATATCTGAACACACCGTGAACAAACGAGACCACAGCGGCCGCCGTGATAAGGTCATCGGCACCCACAAATTCCTCGCAATCCTATGAGATTTGTGCCTCTATAATAAGAGCGGCAACCCTCAGAATGTAAGCACGTTCTACCTATTTTTTTCCAGCTGTTTCTCTAATTTTTTAACCTTTCTTCACTATGTGTGCGCGCCCTTTGTGTTTTTTCTCTTATATCTTATATCTTCCATTTCCCAAGTTTGAAACCGCTTACACCCAATGCCCCGTGTGGATGAACTAATAGACAGGCTGGGCAATGCACGGTATAATAACCACTCTGCTGAGGGAGGGGGAAGCGCCGGAGGCGGGGCGGGAGGTAATGGCAAATTCCCCTAACAAGACGAGGCCAAAGAAAAAAAGTGGCTTTATGCCACACCTGAGGGATTATTCCATTATGTGGTATGTCTTATTGGGCTAACATGGGGCACCGTCCACTTTCCAGAGAGTTATGGATAGGGTTTTTGAGACCCACAGAACAAGATGCCGAGGCCCTATCTGGATGATATAATAATCCAAAGTCCCAGATTTGGGAGTCCCTCTGTAGCAGAGTGCAGGCGGTTAATAATTCTCTATGTGAGCCGGCTACACAGCCAATCCAAAAAAGTGCGCCATTGGCCTGGAGGAGGCCAAGTACCTTGGGGACAACATAGGGCGTGGATTGTTAAAACCCCAAAGTAAACAAGAATGTGAAGCAAACCAGCAGATGGCCTCAGCCTGTTAAAACAAAAAACACAGTGCGTGCTACTATAGAAGGATCATACAAATTTTGCCTCCCTGCGCAGCCACGTTGACGGACCTGGCGAAAAGTAAACGGTTCGGTCAGTGTAAATGACACCCCATATCTGATAACCCCCATTTCAAAACGGGGTTCGTCCTCAGCACCGATCGCATATGTGGACTAGGGCGGTATTGTCCCAGGTTCAGGAATGGTAAGGAACACCCAGTTCTTCATTTAAGTAGCAAAACTAAATGTCCCACGAAACAAAATATCCATCGTGAAAAATCAGTGCCTGGCCATTAAAAGGGCCCTAGAAGCCTCTCCGATATTACCTGCTTGGCGGATCTTGAGTGGTTTATTGATCATGGCACCACTCAAATGGAATGTTTGAAAACAAGGAAAAGAATAGGAGAGTCATCGAGGTGATTCTTAGCCTTGCAGGAGGTATAAATATACGGTTAAAACACACGGCCAGGGACCCAAATGAAGAATGCCGATGCCCTTGGTCTCGCGTAACATTGTCTGATGTCCAGATGTCTTCCACCCCGGGCTGAAAGGGGGGGGAGGATGTGTGACAGAAGTGTCCTGGACTGGTTCTAGATGGAAGCATATCTGCCCAAATTCCTATGACTGCCCAGTAAAGAGCAACCAGAAGTGAAGTGTCATGAGCTAAAAGATCTCTATGCAATAGGGTTTAGTAAAACCCATATAGCAAGGCAGGTTTGCTGGAGTGGGGATAGCCGAGGGTTGGGCCCAACTCCACCTGGACAGTCCCCGGGTCTTTGGGCAGTCTAATTAGGCCCATTGTTAGTCCCGCCTCATAAAAGGCCATATCTGGCAGACACCCAGTACTCTCAGCCTTGGAACATGGTGATCTGCCAAGAGCGGGAGCACTTTCCTTGTGGTACACTATACTGGTATGTCGGTGACTGGTAGTTTAGGCCGGCACTGTTGATAGAGAGGAAATTCCTAAAGTTTAGTTAGAGCCTGACAGGCAAAGGTTTAGTTTTGTTTGTTTTTGATTTTATGTGCCACATTCTTAACAATACAACTGCTGTGGTCAAATGAACTTCTTGTTGCGTTTGGACTTCTGTGCCCATGAGGCTGTGCCCGCTACCCAGGGAGACTGACACCCCGCTAACCTAATCCCTTACAATTAAATATTAGTACTATATATATCAATATATAATATAAATAAATATACACACACCACATCACAAAATTGAGTACAACACCAATTACATATTGTAAATATATATAATGGAGTTATAATTTTTCATGAGACCAAAACTGAAGATATACACTTTGATACAGTAAAGAATTCCAGTGTACACATGTATAACACTGTAAATTTGGTCTACCCTCAAAATAACTCATCACAGTCATCAATGTATAAACCACTGGTAACAAAAGTGAGTACAACTCTAAGTGAAAATGGTCAAATTGTGCCCAATTTACTATTTTCCCTTCACAGTGCCATGAGACCTGTTAGCAGTGTCGGACTGGGGGGTCCGGGCCCACAGATATTGAACTTTGGGGGGGGCCCCCCCTACTTTAGCATGACATATTACCAGATGCCTCTCGGACATAAATTCGCCATTATGAACACATAATACAGTGTTCAGAACAGAACAGTATTGTGTAGTACAATGAAGTTCACAAGCGACATTTTGTCAGTCTAACATAACATAGACAGCAGGGCTAAGTAGCTCCATCCATATCCCCAACACCCACATACAAAAAACCCCTCCACGTTTCCCTTGGTGCATGCAACCTCCCACCCTTCTAAATAAACAACACCAATAAAGAAAGTCTAACTCCTAACACAGGGTCAGGTGGTTTTCATTTCCGCTCGTTCTACAATCAGTGACACATGTACCGCCACTATACCCGCACCGATAAGCCTACAACACCAGCCATCTAGAACCACATATAGTACAGACACCACTCAGGGAATAACCTACAACACCACCATATATAACCACATAGAGGTCATACACCACTCAGTTAACACAACACCCCCATATAGAGACCACATAGAGGACAGACACACTCAGGTAAACTTACAACACCCATATTAGAGACCACATAGAGGTCAGACACCATCTCAGTTATAACCTACAAAACACCACAAATAAGACACATAAAGGTCAGACACCAGCACAGGTATAACCTACAACACCACCATATAGAGACCACCTAGAGGTCAGACACAGCTCAGTATAACCTACCAACACCCGCCATATAGATACCACAAAGAAGACAGACACCAGCACAGGTATAACTTACAAACAACATATAGAGACCACATAGAGGTCAACACACAGGCCACAGGTATTACCTAACGAACACAGCCATATAGAGACCACATAGAGGACAAACACCAGCTCATGATAACCTACAACACCCGGCTATAAGAGACCACATAGAGGTCAGACACAGCTCAGGTCCATCATCACCTTTACAGTGAATACAGCACTGATCCAATACAGAAGTAAAATAACCCCTAGAAATCAGGACCACCGGAGACATCTTATCAGCTTATCGATCCTCTTCTCTTTTTAGTCGTTTCTAATTCCCTTTTCTTCTTGGCATATCCGTTCCACACAGCCATGAAGACATGTCCCGGCCACAGCACATCCCTGCAGAAATTAACACACAAATACTTAGAATCCCTCCTCAATTTTCCAGCATCTCTTTACCTATCCCACCTCTGTACAAACCAACCCAGGGGTGGGAGAGTCGGGTAACAAGCCATAACTAGAGGCCTAGTATCTGAGGGGTTTGGAGGGTGGTTAGATGGAGCTAACCCCACGTAGATAATGCTGCAAACTATTGGCTGCTCCCCTCACAATCATATTACCAATGTATTGTAGGCAAGACCTAGGTAGGTAGGCAAATTGGGCAAGGCCCCCGGTAGCTATATAGGCCCTATTTAGTTAGGTAGACCCCCGCTGGAATAAGTTGTTAGGCCAGCCCCAGGTAGGTTGGTGGCTACCTAGCCACAGTGGGTAGATAAACACCCCAGATAGATACAGGGCCCAAGTTAGTCTACAGTTAGGTTGGGGCGACCCCATTAGGTAGGCTGTAGGAATGGGGTGTTTTGATGAGTCCCAGTTAGTAGGCAGTAGGTAGGTGGTTGGTGAGTCCAGTTAGATAGTAGGCTGTATTAGGTGGTTTCCGCCAGTTTTAGGTAACTGTAGTTAGGTCCCCCTTTATATCGGCTACAAGCAGTTAGGGAACCCCCTTTAGGAAGGTAGCATACAGGCAGTTAAGGCCTCCTTTAGCTCTTATACAGGCAGTAGGCCTCTTACGGTAGTAAAACACGACAGGGGTCTCCTTTAGGTAGTAAACAGGCAGTTATGGGCTTTCCCTTGAAGTAGTCTATCAGGCAGTAGGGCCTCCTTTTAGTAGTATACAGGCAGTTAGAGGTCTCCTTTTAGGTAGTATACAGGCAGTTATGGTCTTTCTTAAGGTAGTATACAGCAGTTAGGTGCCCCATAGGTAGTATACAGTAAGTTTAGGGACCTTCCTTTTAGCTAGTGTGCAGGAAGCAGCCCCACCCCCCTCTAAGCTAGTGTTCAGGAGTCAGGGCCCCCTTTAGGTAGTCATGGCCCCCTGTATAGATAGCAGGGCCCCCTCTGGTTAGTCAGGCCCTCTTAAGGTAGTCGAGGACCCCCATAAGTAGCCAGGGAACCCTTTTTAGGTAGCCAGGGCCCCCTTGTGGTAGCCAGGGCCCCCTTTGGTTAGCCAGGGCCCCCCTTTAGTAGTCAGGGCCCCCCTTTAGGTAGTCAGGGCCCCCTCTTGTAGTCAGGGCCCCCTTTAGGTAGCCAGGGCCACCTCTTGTAGCCAGGGCCCCCGTTTATTAGCAAGGGCCCCCTCTTGTAGCCAGTGCCCCCCTTTGTAGCCAGGAGCCTCCTCTTGTAAGCCAGTGCCCCCTTTTATTAGCCAGGGCCCCCTCTTGTAGCCAAGGGCCCCCCTCTTGTAGCCACGGTCCCCTCTTGTAGCCAGGCCCCCCGTTTTATTAGCCAGGCCTCCTCTTTTGTAGCCATGGACCCCTTTAAATTAGCCAGGACCCCTTTTATTATCCATGCCGCCCTTTTATAGCCAGTGCGCCCATTTTATTAGCCAGGGGGCCCCCCTCGTAGTAGCCAGGTGCCCCCGTTTTATATTATCTAGCCAGTTTGGCCCTCTCTTGTAGCCAGTGCCGTCCTTTTATTAGCCAGGGCCCCCTCATGGTAGCCGAGGAACCCCCTCTTGTAGCCATGGCGCCCCTAAAGTGTAAGTATAATAAAAAAAAACAAAAAAAAAACACAACTTACCCTGGCTTCGGCTCACAGCTCATTGCCCCTGATCCCGGCCGCACCGTGCTGCCGCCGGCTCCGTACGGCGCCTGCATAGCGGCGCGATGAAGTGACGACACCGCGCCCCTACGTCAGCAGTAGGGGCCCGGCGTCCCGGCAGTCTGAAGGCCTTACGTCTCCCACCTGCAGGGAGATCAGCGGTAGGCAGCAGGCTAGTGGCGCCTGTGCTCCGCTGCCACCGCGCAGGCCCTGGGCAGTCGGGGACATTAGTACCCCGGCTACCGGGCTCGGTCTCTGGTCACTGCGGGACGCAGGGCCCGTGCGCTCAGATCCGGATGCGCGGCCGGGCCCCGGGGAGCGACGGCACTGCCTCCGTGCCCACCCAGCAGCTCGGGGGGGCCCCCGGGGGTATTCCCCAGACCCCCGGCGGCCCAGCCGAGCCTGCCCTGTTTTATGTACAAGGTCTCAGATGTGGATGCGGAGCAAGTATGTTAAATTTGGTGATATTGCCATCACATTCTCTCATACTGGTCACTGGAAGTTCAATCTGGCCCCTCATGACAAAGAACTCTCTAAGGATCTGAAAACAAGAGTTGTTGCTCTACATAAAAATGGTTTAGGCTGTAAGAAGATTGCCAACACCCTGAAACTGAGCTGCAGCATGGTGGCCAAGACCATAAGCAATATAACAAGACAGGTTTCCTCTCAGAAACAGTATTCACTATATCAGTTTATCCGTCTTAAAGTAATATTATAGATCCCTTGATTACTCTTTCAAATAGGCAACATAGGATATTCCCTTATCCTCATCAATGTACCACAATGTGAATGGTTGCCATAAACATATACTGATTGCACTAACTTCTTTCACGATAAATTTAATAACATGCACACTGTTTTAACGTACACAACTATTCTCTCAACACTTTATATAACGCCGAGTAACACACGGTGACAAAAGCAAATTAAATCCAACCTATGATGTCTTGAATTGTCTGTGATAAGCCCTGCGTTTCATTGCCAGCTGCTGAATGTGCGGCTCCATCAGCCTCCAGCTCGTTAGCACCTGCTACTTTACAGGGTACGCATGACAAGGGTGCGAACCCCGAAACGTAGCAGGTGTCTAGCGAGCAGGAGCTGTATGGAGACCCACAATCAGACTGCAATGAACCGCAGTCTATATCAACATGCCAATTCAAGACATCAAGGTTGATATAATATGCTTTTGTCACTGTTATGATTACTCGCTTATATAAAGTGATGAAAAGTGTTGAAGAGAAAAAGTTTGCTGTACGTAAAACGTGTGCAAATATTATTAAATTTACACGTGAAAGAAGTTAAGTGCACTAAGTATCTGTTTATGGCAACCATTCACATTGAGGTCCACTCAGAACAGGCCTCGCCATAGTCAACCAAAGAAGTTGAGTGCATGTGCTCAGTGTCATATCCAGAAATTGTCTGTTCAAAATAGATGTATGAGTGCAGCCAGCATTACTGCAAAGGATAAAATGGTGAGGGGGTCAGTCTGTCAGTGCTCAGATCATACGCCGCACACTGCATTAAGCTGGTCTGCATGGCTGTTGTTCCAGAAGGAAGCCTCTTCTAGAGATGATGCACAAGAACGTCCCCAAAAAGTTTGCTATAAAGAAATAGACTAAGGACATGAATTACTGGAACCATGTCCTGTGGTCTGATGAGAACAAGATAAACTCATTTGGTTCAGATGGTGTCAAGCGTGTTGTGGGCATCAACCATGTGAGGAGTAACAGAGACAAGTGTGTCTTGCCTACAGTCAAGCATGGTGGTGGGAGTATCATGGTTTGGGGCTGCATGAGTGGTGCCAGCTTTGGTGAGTTCATTGAGGGGACCATGAATGCCAACATGTACTGTGACATACTGAAGCAGAATCCGCACTATTACAACATGATAATGACCCCAAACACCGCCAAGATAACCACTGCCTTGCTAAAGAAAATAAGGTTAAAGGTGCTCTACCGACCGAGCATGTCTCCAGACCTAAACCCTATTGAGCATCTGTGGGGGAGGAGGTGGAGGAGAGCAAGGTCTCTAACATCCCACGCAGCACCATGATGTCTGTCATGGGGAGTGGAAGAGATTTCACATTGGCTGCAACCTGAGAAGCTCTAGAGACCTCAATGCCCAAAGAGTAAAGGCAGTGCGTAGGAAAATAAATGAGACCACCACAGAATAATGACATTTGAGCACAATTTTTTTCCTTTTTCACTTAGAGTGTTACTCACTTTTATTGCCAGAGCTTTAGACTTTGATGGCTGTGTGTGAGTTATTATGAAGCGCACACAGACCAAGTTTACACTTTATATACAAGCAGCTACAGCGACTACATTACATCCCACATAGAGCAATGGAGGACACCATAATTTACATTTTTTACCTCTGTTTGCAGCTTCTGGGTGCATACCCCCTACCCCTTCACTCAGTCACTCAACTTCTCATTAAGATGGTGGTGTGCAGACCTTAAAGGAGTTGTATCCCAACAGAGTTTCATAGGATGCATGAATAAAATCTCCGTCACTATCGTTCTGGTTCAGACTGACTAATTTTGCATACAGCACTGTGCTTGTAATTTCAACGCTGTTTTTTCAGTTTGCTAATTAGATCAGATTAGCTCAGAAGCTTCTGAAACTACTAGCAGAAGGCTTTATCTGATCCCTCAAACAGCATTGATTAAGTGACAGCATTTTTGAAGTGACTATGAATTTTGACCGAAGTGATACTCAATATTATCTCTACTCCACTGATGCTTTGGTCCTTTCTCACAGGAACTTGTGAACTACATCCATCAGCAACCCCTCTGCAAATATTCTGTGTGATTAATATTGGTATATTAGAATGGAAACGTGTGACTACATCCATCAGTCAACCCCTCTGCAATAACTGTGTGTTACATTTGTATATTTGGAATGGACGGTGTGAACTACATCCATCAGCAACCCCTCAGCAATAGTGTGTTAATATATTGTATATTTGAATGTGTACAGTGTGAAAACAAACATCATCATCAAACCCCTCTGCATATCTGTGTAATTTATATTGTATATTTGAATGTACTGTGAACAACCATCCATCACAACCCCTCTGCAAAATCTGTGAAATTATATTGTATATTTGAATGGATACTTCATTCTGCGTGACACAAACAACCCCCCCCAAAAATTTTCACCACTTTCCCAAACTGCTGTATATGTCATTTCCTATATTGTGTGTTCTGTATTTGCCTTGAAGTCCCAGCTCTGTCCTCAAATAATTAGGATGTGTTTTTCTATGTTTAAGTAGGCCTATAAAAAAAACCCCCCCAATTAGCCTTTTAAACTTCCATCCTTCTGCAATCTCTTTATAGACCCCCAACCCGTTTTCTGTCACCTAAAAGTGGTGACTAATCAAAAGACCTAAATCTGGAGCTCTGGTCAGCAAGACTTTTGGTCTGCATCATTGAATGAAGTGACAGGCAATTTTTGAAGTGTACTATGAATTTTGACCGAATTATGGCCGAAGTGGGCAGAAGTGGCAGAAACGATCTTTGAAAGTAGCTAGGCTTCTTACCTACCAGCTTTTACACCCAGCAAACTAATGGCCAATCATATCTTGCAGCCCTTTCCCCTTTCCACCCCCTCCCAGCTCCATGCCCTCCCAAACAACTCAATCCACATTAGCACCTCTCACCTTCCCTCTACCATGCATTGTCATCTCATGCATTACTTTCTTACTTACCTACCCCAAACCATCCTCTTACCCAGGTGCTGCACAAACATCGCTCATATTTATCAGTGAACCATCTGAAATCACTTTCATTCTTACTGCTTTCTTGCTGCATGAGACTCTCTCCCAACCCCGGTCCACCTTCCTTTTAACTGCTCATGCCACCTCTTTCTCCCACAGAAACCCTGCTCACCTCCGTAAATTTTGTGTACGTCTTTTCCTCTCTCCCTATTTAAATGTGCTTTGTGGAACGCCGACGCCGATCTTCTGTAATAAACTCACTGCTGTCCATGACCTGTCCTTTCTAACTCCCTCAATCTCCTATCTCTCACATGAAACATGGCCTCCAGCAATCAGACCTCCACAATCCCTTGCTGCCCTCACCTAGCACGCGTGAACTACTACACTTCCACCCACACCCCCAGACCCTGAACAGGCCGGGTGTAGGAGTTTGGCATACTTCTCGCTCCCCATTGCACCTACCAGGTCAATCCCACCGTTCCACACTCACTTTCCCACCTTTGTAGTCCACACCCTCAGACTCTTTCGTGCCATTCCATCAGATCTCGCAGTTGTCCAACAGACCCCCCGGCCAGCACCCCGAGCCAGTATTCTGGATCCATTTTGCTGCCTGCTTCCCTCATTTCCTCACGACGAAATAACCCCACACATCATCATGGCGATGTTCAACATCCCATTGACAACCCATGTCTCCTTCTCCGCCTCACAGTTTTCTTTCACTAACCTCTTCTCTTGGCCTCTCGCAGTTTCCTTGACAACTCCAACTCTACAAGGATGGGCACACTCTTGATCTTGTCTTCTGTCGCCACTGCTCAATTTCTAATCTTACCAACTCTCCTTATGAACTCTCGATCATACCCATATCTCTTTTACTATCAACAATTTTCGCCTTCTCTCGCCACACCAACCCGTCGCCCTTCCTAAATCTCCGCACTATCACACACAGGAGAACACAGACACCATACAGTCCTCACTAGCCCCCAATCGCCTCCCTCCCTATCCCTGACCATGGCTGTCAAATTTACAATGAAACTCACACAACCACCCTGGACATGTTGGCACCACTCCACACATGCCGCACACCCAGAATCAGAAAACGCCCGCAGGCTTGCACACGCCTCAGACTCGCCTCTACAGCGCTGTTTCCAGTGCTCTGGAGCGCCTGTGGAGAAAGTCAAAGCTCCTGCGACTTTCTCCACCTACAATTCATTCTCAGTGAAACCTACCACACTGCCCTCCAACCTGCGCCAAACCAAAAATATTTTTCACCTCCCTCATCTCAACACACACAACAACCCAAAAACGTCTGTTTGACACCTTCCACTACCCTCCCTCAGGCCCAAAGCTCAGTGCCCCGTCCTAACCTCGTGCTGAAGACCTGTCCACCTCTCTGACAAAGACAAAATTGACAGCATTCGCCAAAACAACACATCACAATCCCCAATTAACACCCATCTGTCCCCCTCCCCACACATCCTCTAATCTGCTCTCAAGTCCTTGACCCGACATCATAAGAAGAAGTGTCCAGGCTCTCCGTCTGCTCGGTCCCCACCACTTTGCTCAAGTACCCCATTCCACTCCCCCTTAGTCCAGTCCCAATTCTCCCAGCTGTCCACTCTCACCTCACTACAATCTGTAACCTCTCTCTCTCCTGGATCTTCCATCTTCCTATTAAACACGCGTTTATAACTCGCCTTACATTAAAAAGCCCTCCTTGACCCCTCCTTCCCGCCAACTACCGACCAGTCTCTAACGTGTCCCTTCATCACCAAACTCCCTTGAACACTTGTTTTACTACTCTCGCCTACTCCAGCTATCTCTCTTGCCTAACTCTCTTCTTAGACCCATCTGCAATCCGGTTTACCGCACCCTACACTCCACGAAAACTGCCTCTTACTAAAGTTTCAAAATGAACTCCTGACAGCAAAATCTCATGTAACTACTCATTGCTGCTTCTTCTTCTTCTGGATCTCTCTGCAGCGTTTGACACTGTGGGTCTCCACCATCTCCTCAGCATGCTCCGCGCCATCGGTATCCAGGACACCGCTCTCGTCTTGGTTCTCTTCCATACCTCTCTACTCGCTCCTTCAGTGTCTCGTTTTGGGTTCCACCTCCTCTCCTCTCCCTCTTGCTGTCGGGTTCCTCAGGGATCCGTATCTTGGGTCCTCTCCTCTTTTTCAACTCTACACAGCTCCCTTTGAACAAACATCAGCAGATTTTGGCTCCAGAACCATCTCACGCTGATGACACTCAACTATACACTTCCTCCGCGGGGGGGGGGGGGGGGGGGGGGGGGGGGGGGGGGGGGGGGGGGGGGGGGGACTTCCTCCCCAGACATCACTCCAGCCCTGCTACAAAACACCAGTTACTGCTTTCCGCATCTCTGACATCCATGTCTCTCTCTATCTCCCAACAAAACCTCACTAAAACTGAACTTCTAAACATCCCACCATCTACTAACCTACCTCACCCTGCTATTCTCACTCATGTGTGGTACCGACCATAACTCCAAGGCAGCAGGCCCCTGTCTGGGGGTTATACAAGACTCCTGATCTGACCTTCACCCCCTATTTCAATCCCTTGCCGCTCTTGTCACCTGCACCTCAGAACATCTTCCAGAATCCTCCATTTCTCACTGTGGAAACAACTCAAAACTCTCATTGGTGCTCTTATTCATTCTCGTCTTGACTACTGTAACTCCCTACTTGTTTGTCTTCCTCTCTGTAAACTCTCCCCTCTCCACAAATCTGATCCCTTAAAGCAGCAAGCCAGGCTTGTCTTTCCTTTCCATCCTGCTATACTAATGCTCTACCCTTGTGTCAGTGCTCTGCACTGGCTTACTATTCAGAACAGAATACAACATAAACTCATCACCTCTCAACCCATAATGCTCTCCACAGTGCGCAACCCCCATACATCTCCCTCCCTAATCTCTGTCTACCACCCTACCCGCTCTCTTCCGCTCTTCTACTGATCTAAGAAATACACACCTCACTCATCCCGACACCTCCCATGTCCGTCCCAAGATTTTGCACTATTGCACCATTTCACGAACATGATACCCCCAGTGATCAGACCACTCAACAACACTCCACAGTTTTAAGTGCGCTCTGAAAACTCATCTTCTTAGACAAGCCTAACAAGATCCCTAAATTGATCAACCCCCAAATTACTGTCACAGATTCATCACTTCCTGCACTTTGCTACCCACAGGCACTTATCTGTATATAGATGTATGGGTTGGGATGGCAGGTTCATCCACTTTATTAATGTATAACTACCCATCCTTATGTATCATGGCTGGTCCATAGAAAACCAAGCACTGTCAGCCATTGATACACTCCATACACCCTACATAGATTGTAAGCTCTTGCGAGCACGCCCTCACACCTCGTGTCTCATTTGTCAGTATCTTTTTTACAATGTCATGTCTGGTTTGTCTGTGCTTATTCGGCTCTATAATTGTAAAGTGCTGCGGAATATGTTGGCGCTATATAAATAAAGATTATTATTAATATTATAAAGCCCTAATTACAGTGCTGTTTATTTTAGATAAATCAAGCTTTTTACTGTCCAGCAGCACAGAGGCTGCTGCCACCTGTGTGATGATGTCACTCACTGCTATCACATAGAACAAACAGCAGGGGGGAGAGCTGTACACAGGTCAGTTACTGAGGGAACTGAAATAGCCAGGGAGGTCATAAATTCACTTGTATCTCCTTAAGGAAAACAGATGAACAAAGCAATAATCATTTGAAAATAACTTTATTTTTTTTACCCTACAATTGAAAGCTATTCCTTTGTAGCGAGACAACACTTTAAGACCTTATCATCTGCTCTCTTTACGGAAATGGTGCAGAGGATAGAGGGTATTGTCAATATGTAAAACATACAAAAGTTGTACCTTTTTAATCTGTGAACCACAGTTCAAATAAACACCCTCGAAGGGCTCCAATAGTCTCCTTCAACTTCTTGGACAGAGAAGAATGGTAAATAGCTCCAGAAGCTGAAAACTTCAAAAATTCTGCCATCCAGGAGCCAAATTATGGGGTTCAGACCAGTTGAATTCCCCTTCAAGAACGTTTGAACCCATGAATCTGGAATCTTTCAATAGGTTGTATTGTACAAAATAGGTTCATGGTGGTAGTGCCCTGAATTTTTTGGCCTTTAAAGGGTTTGGCCTTGACCCCTTTCCTTTTTTCCCCCCAGTTTGGTATGTTTTCAGAGGGTTTGGGGAAATTTATAAGAATTATGTTTTTTTAGTTTTGGTCCTGACTTAATGTACTGTAACATGGACAATACAGGATGATTAAAGGTAGACTGTAGATAGTCTACTATTGGTCTTACTAAAGTTGGCTTCACAGTCAGCCAAAGGCCATTTTTGCAGATTAGTAACTCACTTCTTCATTGTTTTACTATTGCTCCAAAGGGTTGCTGTACAGAGAGGCCAAGACTCTTGGGGCCAAAAAGTCAAATAATCCTATAATGAGCACCGATAGTAAGAAAACAATTTCCCACTAATGATCTCAAGTAGAAATACCAGATTGCAGGTTCTGGCCTGTATCCCTTATATTTTATGGTCAGGCGTCACTGCTGAGTAAAGCACTAAAGAAATGGAAAAAAAATTGATTTTTTTTCTCCCCGGTCTGAAATCGAATTTCTTATAAAAATGACTATCATGTTGTTTCATGAAAATTCAAAGCAGTCAGATGTCAGTTTTCATCCAAATCAATGTAATTATAGAGGTTCTATTAGTTGAGAGTGTTTCATGATTCATCCCCATTTGCACATATATCAATATGACGAAGAAGCTCATAGGAAACGACTTACTGTAAGTTACATGGAAATAAAAAGAAATAAAGCAGTTCTTGAAGGGGTTGTCTCGCAAAGAAGTTTCTTTGGGTTTGGCTTTTATATTCCAGGCAATCAGACGTCATCACTGAGCGAAGCCACATTTGGCCGCTATATTAGGTAAAATTAATTGCATTAAGTATATTGAGACATTGCATAGGGAGGGATATAATAGGCAGCAAGTGAAAAGTCCATCCTTAAAGTTGACGGAAGCAGGAAAAATTGGCAAAGGTAAAGATCTGAGCAACTTTTACCAAGGTCTAGTTGTTATTGCTTTTCAACTGAGTGAGAGCATCACTAAAATGGCGTGTCCAGTGTGGTGTTCCTAGTATGCAATGGTTAGTACCTTCCAGAAGTGATCCAAAGAAGGACAACTGGAGACTGGTTCATGGTTGACCAAGATTCACTGGCACATGTAGGGAGTGAGGGCTAGCCCAACTGGTTCAGTCCCACAGAAGAGCTAGTGTAGCACAACCTAATAAAAATGTTTTTACTGGCTATGATAGAAAAGTCGTTATAGGGATTCTTAGCTTTAGACCGGTGAAAGTACCCTTGGTGATCCCTCCCTACTGCCGAATGACCTATGTGGACCAATTTTGGGGTTTTTCAATTTCCTGGGGACGGTTGGCAAAAAGGAAAAGACAAGATGGCGGGGGGGGGGGGTGTGTTTTGGACATTTTTCTGGTGGGGGAAAATTTTGGTTCCAGTTTATGTGAGTCTCAGTCATTGAGCTACAGGGACATAAAATTTAATCACCCCAAAGATGGTTCCCCAATTTAACCTGAACTACTAGACCTTACAGAATAGACTAGGCCAGAGCAGTAATATGTCAAGAGACAAAAGGGGGGATGTGTTGTCGGAGCTGACCCGTAATCTGGGGGCCCTTTTGGCCCCAAAAAATGGCGCGCCCTGTTTCTAGATTTATAAAAGGCGCACTCCCCAAAATTTGGCGCATTATTGGGGCCTGCGGCCTTTTTCAATGCGCCTGAGATTTGGGAGCGTTTTGGAGGTGTGTCGCATTTCTTTTTACGAGCTCACATTTTGACGGGGGGGAAAACAAAAGGGTGATTTCTTTGGGAAAAGGTAGATCAAGTTTAAAAGATGTTTACCCGAGCCTGATTTGTCATTTTGGGCTAGAAAGCACGAAAATTTTTGCCCGCAATTTTGAACAGGTTCATTTTTTTGCCCCTTTTTAATTAAAGCGGGCCCCCAAAAAAGTGGCATCTGGACGCCAAAATACATACATGTAACCTTTGTTTTCATCGATATTAACCCTTAAAAAACAGTTTTTTCAAAATTTAACGAGCCATGCTTAAAGGGGGAAAGTGTCATCAAAAAATGAGCCCTTGTTTAAGCCCCGTTTTATGTTAAAAACTTTTATTTAGGAATTTTTTGGGTTGTTTTTTTTTTAATTTTTCATATCACTTTCAATTTTTTAAATATTTTAAGTCTCGCATTTTTTCACTTTGGCCCCCTGGGCCCTTGTTTGCACTGCTTTACAGCAGTCAGAGAGATGCTTACGTAGCTTCAGCAAATAGGAGCTTAAGGGTGATCAGTCCCTTGACTTCTTGGGAGTTTTTGTCTGCTCTGTGCCTGGGGAAAAAGTCACTTGCAGGGAGGGAAAGTGTGAACTGTGACCATCCCTTTGTGATGGTGGATCCTTTTTTTATCTATTCACATGGGGGTTCCCTTTAGTTTAACCCCCTTTGTGTGATAATTAGCAGAAAATAAGAATTTTCTGTAGAGGGAAAGGAAGTGCAGATATTTTTAGGCCTTGGCCAAAGTGAAAATGCAGGTTTAAAATTATTAAAAATATTGAAAGTGATATGGAAAAATTTTAAAAAAAATTTAACAAAAATTCTTTAAAATGTGTTGAACAAAAATGTGAGGGGAAACATAAGTCTTTTTGATGACACATTCCCTACTGCATTGTAGCTAAATACATTGCATTATGGGCTGATCACATCATTTATGATGTATTATATATTCTGTAGTCTTTGTTTAGTGCTTCAGAAAGACAAGTCAATACAGTGACGTTGTCTTCTAACCTAGAAGGGTTGTAAGACATCTTAATCCATAATTTAATCATGTTTAATGCAAAATCAATGGTCTCATCAATCACTGGAGTTGGACAGCACGAGTATACAAACAGTGTTATAAAAACTTATTGACCCATTGCAAAATATCTGCTTCCTCAATCCTGGTAAGATGATGAGACCTCGGGTTAAACCACTTTATTTTGCATGATTAACTTTGGGTTGTGCAATCAGGGATCTATGTACCATAGGAGATGCAATGCAGCATTAAAAAAAAACCTAAAAAAGATAGGGCCCACAACATTATTTTTATCTGCAGGGTAAACCTGTGCAGGGACCCTTAGGCCTTAGTTAGCAATCAACCCTTGAATCATGGAAAACTGTCTAATTTATATTTATGGCATTTTTTCTCTGAGGTCACCCATTAGTGAATGCGTCATCTATTTCCATACAAGACTAAATGAAAGGACATTTGGTTGCCCTTATAGAGAAAGGGTCCACTTTTCCAAAAATAATGCCACCATTGTCCATGGGTTTTTTTAAGGTATTGCAGCTTATTCCTATTCAAGTGAATGGGACTAAGCTGCAATACCAGACTCATCCTGGGAATAGGAGCGGTGCTGTTACTGGAAAAAAAAAAAGCAGATTCTATAAAATACCATATGTAATGAAGGGTTTCCTCGCTATACATTATTTTTCAAAACACTGTAGGTATCGGATAATCTATGCATCGAGCCACGTCATTGCTCCATAGAAACAATCGATCATGCTCAGCGACTTATCTGTGAACTCTATGATCTGTCTCCAGGTTCACAATTCTGCTTGAGTTGAAAAGATAAAGTGCACTTATCCCAGGGAGATTTATCGAGGATCTTTTCAAATAAACATAACATTAATACAAACTATATACAACTACCAGGCTTCCAAGTCGGGAATGTATGATTCATAGCCTGCATGAGTAAAAAAAAATACAACCAAAGTATATAAACCATGTCCATAATGCAACCGCCAAAAACTATGAATACTCTATTAGGGAAAGTCCAGATGATGAGTAAAATTTACTCGTGGAATCTATTTGGATTCTAGCGTTTAAAACCGCATCGGATGACGTAGTTTTCAACGAGTATTTCATGTGGATTTAAAGGGGTTTTGCCACGATCTAATATTGATGTGGGATCCTCCAAAATGGGTATTTAATCACTTTTCTAAATATGTGATTAAAAAAAGTTTAGCCTTTGAGAGCTGCAGCCTGACTTAGATGCCCTTAGTTTCCTGACTGTTTACATTAGCTATGACCAGGAGCGGATCTGGCAAGCTCCTGGCCGCGCTTGCGTTGTTTGCACTTCTTATCTGATGGCAGGACACATGAATTAGCTTTGAAGGGAGGGGGAGAAAAAAGCAGTGTTACTGGGCATCTGCACTAGCTTTGTTTCTGTGTCAGAGCCAGTGTCTGCTGTATAGAGAATCCTCTGGTTGTAATGTAATTATCTGAGTAAATATGCAGAGGCTCCCTGCTCATCCCTCCTCCCCCCCCCATCTGTACTGCTCCGAGCTTATCTTTACTCCTGAGCAGATAAGAAAACAAAACCCGTATAGCTTGTGCACAAAATAGTTATCCTCTGTGGTTTAGACAAACATGTTTGCAAAACCCCTACAGAGTTGAATTCCCCTTGGGGGGTTTGCATAGGAGGGGGTTTGCACTTTTTACTTGTTTTTTTAAACACGAAACAAAATCCCCCTTTTTTTAAGTCTAAAAGAGAGGAGTATCGGGTCTGTTAAGTGGGGAAATCCACTTCTTGGAAAAAACCCCTTTAAGTAATTTTTTTCCGGGCCCAAATTTTGATTCAAAAAAGGGAGTCCCTTTTCTTTCTATGCGTTTTAGGGGTTTGTAAAATGCATCCAAAACCCTTTGTTTTGTAAATTTTGGACGCGGTTTGCACAAGGTTTTTACCACAATGATACATTTTTTGTGTAGAATACAAGAAAATAATGAATATGTTCTTACCTTTTTTTTTTAAGTTTAAAAACGAGGGGTAAAAAAAATCTGCGTTGCAAAAAACGCCCAACAGTATTTCTATTGAGGTCAATGGGAATGGTTTAATTTAGTTTTTAGATGAGTATTTCTGTAACAGCAGTCCTACCGTAACAGCAGTCCTACCGTAACAGCAGGCCTGAGATGTGGATCCTCTGGACCACCGGGTACAAGCCACGCCAGGGTGCGGAACCTAAGAAGTAGTCCCCGGCGCCGCCGCTATCCGCCGCCCCCCAAATGTTAGGGTCCTAAGAGGGCTACCAGTCCCCTAAGCTATCGGCTTTGGCGGATTAGGCCTTGGGCCCGAGGGGCCACCCGGGTGGGGGGCTAACTGTATGTGGCCCGCAGGACGCACATACAGTTAGATGCTTTGGGGGGCCCAAGGAAGCTCCGGGGTAATCTGTGCCGCAGTCAGGATGGGGGCTCTGTGCGCGTCATAAAGTTTCCCCCGGGGCGGAAAACCCTGGTATTTCACACCGCTGAAAAAAAGGGACGGGGGCACGACAGCGACAGTGGGGGGAAACGAGGTAAGGTAATTTCCCTTTTACGGGTTTTTTAATTTGTTATTCATGCTGGGGGCCCTTTATTATTACTTTTCATATGTGCAGGGGGGGGGGCTTAACCCTATTGTTTATGTGCAGGGGGGGGGGGGCTATTATCTCCCTGTTATTTGTGCGGGGGGGCCCATTTTTATTACTGCATATGTGAAGGGAGGGGGGCTATTATCTACTGTTTTTATGTGCGGGGGGGGCCATTATTACTGTCGGATGTGCGGGGAGGGGGGCTATTATCTATGTTATATGTGCAGGGGGGGGCTATTATTATGTTTATGTGCGGGGGGGGCCTATTATCTACTGTTTTTATGTGCAGGGGGGGGGCTTTTATCTATGTTATATGTGCAGGGGGGGGCTATTATTGAAATGTTATATGTGCCGGGGGGGCCTATTATCTACTGTCATTTGTGAAGGGGGGGGGGGCCTATTATCTATGTTATATGTGAAGGGGGGGGCCTATTATTACTGTTATATGTGCGGGGAGGGGGGCTATTATCTACTGTTATATGGAAAGGGGGGGGGGGGCTTTTTATTACGGTTTATGTGCGGGGGGCCTTTATCAAACTTTTTTATATGTCCCAAGGGGGGGCCTATTATTACGTTATTTTGTGCAGGGAGGGGGGTTTATTATTACTTTTTATATTTTGCAGGGGGGGGGCATTATCTATGTTATATTTTGCCAGGGGGGGGGCTTTTTTAAAATTGTTTTTGTGCGGGGGAGGGGGGTTTTATTACTGTATATGTGAAGGGGGGGGGGTTTAATTATCACTGTTATATGTGCGGGGGGGGTATTATCTATTGTTATATGTGCGGGAGGGGGGTATTATCTACGTCATATTTTCCCGGGGAGGGGGGCAAATTATCTATTTTTAAATATGTGCAGGGAGGGGGGTATTATCTACTTTTTCATATGTCCCGGGAAAGGGGCGGCTATTATCTTTTGTTATATGTGCAGGGAGGGGCTATTATTATTGTTATTTTGTCCCGGGAGGAGGGCTGTTATCTTTTTGTTATATGTGCTGGGGGGGGGGTATTATCTATTTTTAATATGTGCAGGGAGGGGGGCTATTATCTACTGTCATTTGTGCAGGGGGGGGGGCTTTTTCTTTTGTTATATGGGGCAGGGGGGGCTTTTATTATTGTTTTATGTGAGGGAGGGGGGTGTTTTTTTAATGTTATATGTGAAGGGAGGGGGGCCTATTATCTTTTGTTTTATGTGCCGGGAGGGGGGCTATTTTTCTATTGTTTTATGTGCAGGGGGGGGCTTTTATTACTTATATATGTGCGGGAGGGCTTTTAATTTTTTTTAAACTGTTATATGTGAAGGGAGGGGGGTTTTTATTATTGTTATAGGTGCGGGAGGGGAGTATAATTACGGGTTATATGTGCGGGGGGGGGGTATTTTTTGTTATATGTGCAGGGGGGGGGGGCTTTTATCTTTTGTTTTTATGTGCAGGGAGGGGGCTAATAAATACTGTTATATGTGCAGGGAGGGGGGCAAATTATCTCCCTGTTATTTGTGCAGGGGGGGGGGCAATTATCTACTGTTATAGGGGCCCAGGGGGGGGGTGCTATTATTACTGTTTTATGTGCAGGGGGGGGGGTTTTTTTTAAATGTTATATGTGCAGGGAGGGGGGTATTTCTACTTTATTGTGGGGGGGGGGCTATTATTACTGTTTTTGTGCAGGGGGGGGTTTGCTATTATCTATGTTTTTTGTGAAGGGAGGGGGGCTATTATCTACTTTTTTCGTGCAGGGGGGAAAGCTATAATTTTACCTACATATGTGCTGTGAGGCCTTTTACCAAACCAAATATATACATTTGTGGGGGGCCTTTAAGCTATCTATTTTAACCTGCTGGGGGCCCTTAAACCTCCCAAAATATACCAAAGGGGGGATCCTTTAAATGCCAATATACCTGCTGGGGGATAAAAACCGGCCAATATCCCTGTTGGGGGATCCAAAAAACCTGCCCCATATACCTGCGGGGGGAAACCTAAACTTGCCTATATACCTACGGGGGGAAACCCCATTCCCCTCCCCTATTTTACCAACGGGGGGGGATCCTTTTCCCCTCCCAAATTTATACCTGCTGGGGGATCCAAAAAACCTCCCAAATATACCGTTGGGATCCAAATACCTTTTCCTTTTATCCCTTGCGGGGGGGAACTAAATTTGGGCTATATACTACAGGGGGTTCCTTTACCTGCCTATATTCCTACAGGGGGACCCTTAAACTGCTATTCCCTGCTGGGGCCCCATAACCTCCCCAAATACCTTTTGGGGGGGATAAATTTTCCTGCCCATAAAACCTGCTGGGGGATCCAAAACCTCCCTATATACCTAGGGGGGGGAATTTTAAACTACACACCAACCTATGGGGGAAAATTAAATTTTAAAAACCCAACCTCCCTGGGGGACGTATAATTTAAAAAAATGGGGGGAACCTTTTTACCTTCATTTGGGGGGGGGGGGGGGGGGGGGGGACAAAAATTTTAAACTGCGTGGGGAAGTCGTTTAAACAGTCTTTAAAGCCGGTTGTTAAGGCCTCAAGAAAAGTCGTTGATAAGGGGTTAGCAATCAAACTCCGCGGACTCCCAGTCGGTTTTTAAAGG
Source organism: Phyllomedusa bahiana (assembly GCA_025379985.1). Taxonomy (NCBI): domain Eukaryota; kingdom Metazoa; phylum Chordata; class Amphibia; order Anura; family Hylidae; genus Phyllomedusa; species Phyllomedusa bahiana. Next base: position 43,112 of record JAODAL010011938.1, read on the forward strand.
CCTCAAGTCGATTGATAAGACCTTCACTTTTCGCTGGGGGGACTCTAAGAAGGTGGGTATTCACCAGAGCCCCCCCGCAAGGCGGGTTTGGGAAATTGCTGCAGGGGGAACACTACCTGGTCGCTACCCCTGCTTGTGGTGGCAGCCGAGGTGTAGCATGGTACAAAATCATAAAGCAAACTTGTGGTCTGGGACAGGCAGGAAGGTCTGGGCAGGCGGCGAAGGTTTGTGGTCAAAAGGGTGGGGGGCAAAAAGGAACTTTTTATAACCGGGAAAAGGGCAAGGAACAACTTTCAGAAAAATTTCCCCGCTTAAAGGGTAGGGGGATATGGATTCGGCAGGAAGTCAGAGGCAGGCTGGGTTCATTTGGACCAGCAAAACCGGTTTCGCTGGCCTTTTAAAAACACGAGGGCCGGGGACGCACGTGCCCTAGGAAGTGGGGTGGCGGCCAGCACAGACAGCGCAGGGAGCGAGGAGAGGCAAGTGTCGGGTGCCGGGAGCGGGAATTTTTTTTTTGGGGGTGCCCCCCCCGGCCCACCATGCGGGGGGGCGGCACCACTTGCTGATAAAGTGTGGACATGGATACGCCCGCAGCTCGGAGTAAGAGCCACAGGAGCACCCGTGACAATTTCAGGTCGGAATCCACATGGATTCTGACTTGGAATATTCGTCATGTGGAATTCTGAGTTAACTGAAGGGAGCCCCCGTGAAAGGGCCCCCATCGTAAAACCAAAACCCCACAGCTTTTAGAAAATTTCTCGTTGGCCCCCGGGGACCTGCCTTGTTTCCCGAATTTCCCCAGATAGCCAAGGGGATTTTCAATAGGAAATATGCAATGCTTCATTCCCCCTCTGGTGGTGCTGCAGGAAAACCGGACACTTGTTTCTGGGCTCAATAAATATGGTATTTTTTTTGTTGGATCAACCTCTTTAAAGACACAGGAACTAAAATATATTTTTTCTTCTCATTTCTTCTAAAAGTAGGGAAAAACAAAAAGTTGGGACAGGTTTGGTTTTTCCCTTTTAAGAACCCAAAAAATGCTAATGACGACCATTAAGCAGACTACAAAGATATTGGCGTAGCCTAAATACATACCCACCAAATTATGAAAGCATGGAAGTAGAGATGGGGTTGCTCTCCCTACTTCATGTTTTTTAAAAAAAAGGGATTTCCAATATACCTGAGCACATTCGCTTGTCTATATTTAGGAGTTTCCCAAAAACAGATGAATGGGGGGAAAATATACACCCAAATGCGACCCTCTCCCAAATTCTCTGAGGGCCGGCACGGGAGGGATGTTCAAGCAGGGCCATCTTTTCCATTTGCCATCTTTTCCCAGAGGGCCCCACAAGTATGGGGGCCCCAGGTGGTATATTTTAGTCCCAGGAATACAAAAAAATTACTAAAAGGGGCCCCTTTCTTGGGTTTGGGTTATTTAGCTGTTCCAAAAAGGGAAAAAACCCCAAAGGTGGAGAAGGGAGCCCAAAGGGTCCCTTTTTCTGCCCCATTAGTTTTTGTTGGTTTTCAGGGGTGGAGGTTCCTAAAAAATAAGTGCCGGTTTTAATTTTGAGTGTGCTTAGGGATGGTTAGAGGCATGGCCTAGGGTGATGTCATGTATTTAGGCAAGGCCAACTGCACTGTTATGCCCGGGGGCCCATAATGATGTTTAGATGGCTGTGACTACAAGCCTGCCTCAGAAGGGATTTTGAGAAGTGGTAAAACCCCTTTAGTTTCCACTCATTACATAGTTTGTAAGGCTGAAATATATATATATAATATATATATATATAATAAATATATATATATATATATATATAATATATATATATAATAGTATATAATATATTATATATTTATTTATTTATTTATTTTTTTCAGCCTATTGTTCCTCAGTGTTGATCCAGGGGGTGGCAAAAACTAAATTTGTGGTAGAAGCAAATTGTCCTCATTTTAGGGGAAACATTCCTACTAAACTTCAAATCTGGTGATTAGAATAAATCCCTGCATCAACAACCCTTCTCCAGAGATCTAGTCATCATAACCTGCATAACCTTATTGCACTCCAGAAATTCAGGGCTGGGACAACAGGTAGGCAAAGGTAAACGACCGCCTAATGTGCCAATTCATCCCAGGCAGAAAAGGGGATGCAAGGAGGTATGGAGTGGACTGAATTTTCCATAGGGGGCGCTATATGCCGTATTTGCCTAAGGCACCAGAATACCTTGTCCCAGTCCTCCAAAAATTCATCCAGGTCTCTTTTGAACTCATTTAGTGAGTTTATTCTTTGCAAGGATCGCAGCTTAGGCTTTGGCTGTAATTAACAGTCCAGACCTGCTAGGTGTTCTATTCTTGGTCACTTACATGGTTTCAGCTTACCTATTCTGATAGGAAATAGATCAGGCATCCTCAAACTGCTGCCCTCCAGCTGTTGGGAAACACAATCCCACTTTCATTTGTATAACTATAAGAGGGGGAAGAGGGGAGTTGTAGTTTCCCAAACAGCGGGGGGCCGCTTTTTGAAGATGCCTGAAAAAGATGAACCCAAAAATTGGCCTTTGGGCTCTGTTTTTGCATAAAAATACTACAGATCGTTTAAAAGCACATTCCTATCCTAAACCGAAGGGGTAAATTCATCAGCTTCATTTTCCTTGCATTGTGTAAATAGTGAGTCATTCCTGAGTAAGTGCACAGCATTGAAGAAGCGCTGTATGGAGGCTTTGTCATGTATTTGCATCAGAGGATGTAGGGGCTTGGTCGCTCATCAACAGCTGCCCCTCAGACCTACAGGAGTGCACAACATGAGTCTTCCTGGTCAAATCATGTCAAAGTATTTTTGTGGCCATCGTGGTCTATAGCAGTTGTGCACCCACAAATTCCAAGGTGCCTATGCTGCTGATTCTAACACCTGGCACACTGTCCTGTGTCTGATATAGTGTATTCGTGGATATATCAACTTACCACATCACACCCACATACCTCCCAATTTTTTGATTGTCAAAAAGGGACACTTGTGGTTCACCGAGAGGACTGGCTCGGACTGGCTTACAAGGGACCATGGGAAGCCCTTTTAGGGCCCCTGACAATAGTAGGTCTGGGACTTATTTTCAGGTAGAAAGGAAGAGAAAGCAAGAGCCATGTGCAGTAGGGTGGGCCCTAAGAATCAAATTCACTAGTGGACCCCAAGATTCTACTCCACTGGTGGGCAACAAGAACCAATTCCACTGGTGGGTCCCAAGAATCAATTTTAAACTGGAGGGCCCAAAATTTAACTCCAGGGTGGGGCCCCAAGATTCAACTCCACTGGTGGGCCCCAAGATTCAACTCCACTGGTGGGCCCCAAGAACCAACTCCACTGGTGGGGTCCAAGATTCAACTCCACTGGTGGGCCCCAAGAACCAACTCCACTGGTGGGCCCCAAGACCCAACTCCACTGGTGGACCCCAAGAATCAACTTCACTACTGGACCCCAAGATTCAACTCCACTGGTGGGCCCCAAGAACCAATTCCACTAGTGGGCCCCAAGAATGCACTCCACTGGTGGGCTCCAAGAATCAATTCCACTAGTGGGCCCCAAGAATGAACTCCACTGGTGGACTCCAAGAATCAACTCCACTGGTGGGCCCTGAGAAACAACTTCACTGGTAGACCTCAGACGCCCCAGTCCGACACTGGGAATATATTTTCTTTTCATGTATATCTGTACCCGTCAATCGCTTTTCATTTATCAATGGTTCAAAATAATCCAAAAATAGTCATATTTAAGGTCCAAATTGAAAAAAATTATTAAACAATACATATATTGTAGCCTAATATGCAGTTAGGAACCAAAGAGATGTTTTTTGGGGGGCAATAGAGTGAGATCATTACTACAATCATCTTTTAAGTCTAAAAAAGGGACATTTAAGGAGTAAAGAGGGACAGGAGTATTTGGATCAAAAATAGGATTTGTCACTCCAAAAGAGAAACACTTGGGAGGTATGCACCCATTACAGGGGCATAATTTTACACTGCCTGCCAATAATTCTTTGCTATACTCTGTATACAAAAGAATTAAATAGGCAATCAAGGTATTGCTCCGTAAAGTCCCCTAGTGTGATAAAAAAAAATGATTAAAAATCAAGTAAAATAAAGTAAAAAACAAAAACATACACTCTACAAAAAATACATTTCATAGTAAAATTAACTTTAAAAAATAGTAACCAACAAAAAAGTATGAAAAACAATGAGCAACTGCCTTTTTTTTTTTTTTTTGCTATCCTCCTACCTCGCAACAAACTAATAAAAATAAATTAATAAGTCCCAAGTGCCCCAAAAGAACAATAAAATAACCGTGGGCATTAGATAGGCGATAACAAAAAACGCTTATTTAGGTGTATTTATTTTTGCCAAAAGGTGTAAAACCACAAAAAAAAACCACAAAACATTCACATTTTTACCAGGTATCCAAAATTTACGCCATAATGACAGGAATTAATTTAATGCTGTTTTTGGTAAAACTCGAAAAAAAAAATATTTTTAAAGAACAATGCTAACCTATTTTCATTATTTTAAAACGTATTTCAGACGTATTTAGGACGTAAAACTCCTAAATACGCCCCGAAAAAACCCCGTTTTGAACATACCCCTTAGAATCGGCGTAAAAACAACCAATTTTTAATGTTTTTTATTTTTTGCAAAGGTGGTAAAAAAAAAAAAAAACAAAAACCTATACATATTTGGTATCCAGGTAGTCAAACCATCCTATCGCATAAAGACAGCAAATTATTTATGCTGCATGGTGAACTGAAAAAAAAAATATATAAAGAACAATGACAACCTTTTTCATTCCCCATCAAAGAGAGTAAAAGTTAATTAATAAGTTGTATGTGCCCCAAAATGGCACCACTGAAAAATGCAACGCTTTGTAAAAAAATAACAAGCCATCGTACAGTCACAATGATAAAAATTTTTTAAAAAGTAATAATTTTTGGTGTGTAGCAATAGAAAAATGGAAATAAAAAGGGGGTTTCCCAACGCTTAAAATCTTCTCTGTGGCCAGTTAGCAGTACGCTACCCGCCAGTCTTAGGCTATATCTACACAACATGCAAAAACGATCGTATTTTCGGCGGTTTTAGGATTCTAAAACCACTGAAAATACGATCGTTTTGCACGCCCAGAGACTTAAAGAGAATAAGGGAAATGTAGTCGACCCCGGTCGTTTTTTTTCTGTTCGTTTTCTGGCGCCAGCGGTTTTAGGAACATGTTGTAAAAACCACCGGCGCCTGGCGTCTTTCCCTTTTGGTTTAGCATCCAAGACGATGACAAAAAAAAACCCACCCCGGGTCCGATGCCTGATCGTTTATGCTGTGTGGCCCTGGCCTTAGAAAATTGGGAGATGGCCACGCTTGCAGAGTTCTCTCCAATCATTTCTACAGAAGTTCCGAATATAGCTAGTGTGCTCGGTTATAGTCAGAGCTCTTATCAACATCAATGGGGTGGAGCTGGCTTGAAGGAGGATTGGATGAGGTAGGAAAACCACTATAGGTCAAAACAAGCTTCCGTATTAAGGGGTTCCTAACATGTCTGTTTTTGTTAAAGGGAATGTGTCATCAAAAATGATTATTGTTTAACTCACATTTTTAAGTTAAACGCATTTTTTAAGAATTTTTGGTTGTTTTTTTTTTTATTTTCCATATCACTTTCAATATTTTTTAATCATTCTTAAGTCCTGCAGTTTTCACTTTGGCCACTAAGCCTAATAATAGTCTGACACTTCCTGTTCTGTACAGAAAGATTCTCAGTCGTATGCTCATTATCAGCACAAAGAGGGTCAAACTGAAAGGAGACACCAATGGGAATAGATAACACAGGATCCACCAGTCACAAGAGGAGATAGTCACAGTTCACCCTTTCACCTCCCTGCACTCTGAGTTCTTCCCAGGTTGCAGAGCATGATTAGAAAACTCTCCTATAGAAGTGAATGGGACTGAGTCAGTCTTAAATCTCCTATCTGCATGAAACTACTGTAAAGCATCTCTCTGACTGCTGTTAAGGCAGTGCACACAAGGCCTAGTGGCCAAAGTGAAAACTGCAAGACTTAAGAATTATTAAAAAATATTGAGTGATATGAAAAATAAAAAAAACAACCAAAAATTCCTAAAAAATGTGTTTAACATAAAAATGGGACTTAAACAATGACATTTTTTGATGACACATTCCCTTTAAACACTTGTATTTCCTGTGAATAAAACAATCCTGGAGCATTCTTCCTTAAATCTCTATGCTGTGTAGATTCTCTTTTATTCCTCCTAGAAACCAATCTGTCAGCTGGGTGTTACCAATGGTGAGGTGTGTCCCTGCCATTATCCAATCAGTGCTGACAGTCAGTGTGGGCAGGGACATGCCCCTTTCATCACTGCAATGAGACACCCATTTGACTGATTTAGTAATAAACTTCTAGAAGGAAATACAAAAGAACAGAACAACACAGAGTTATAAGAGAAGAATTGTTATTTCACAGGGAATACAAGAATTTCCTAAAACAGACCTGTCAGGAGAGGTCACGGGTCCTTGTTAAATAAGAACAAGTGTCCATCCAATTTAGAAGGATTGTGTAAGATTTTAAAGGCCTTGTCCCATCTCAAAGTTTCATAGGATGCATGAATGAAATAATGCTGCTTTGCTCTGTTACTTCCTGGTCAAGCTTTCAGTAATTAGCATATGAGCTCTGTGTATTCAGATCTCTGCTAATTAGATAAATATCATGCTGTCAGGGCCAGGGAAGCTTCTGAGTTTAAGTAAACAGCAGTAATTACCGTCTTTTGTCTGAAGATCAGATAACACACAAGCTCTCACTGTCCGCAGTTCTGTGCTGTGCTACCTATGTGATGATGTCACTCCTTGCTATCAGATAGAACAAACAGCAGGGGGGGAGAAGTACACAGGTCGGTCACTTGGCGAACCAGAGAGAGCACAGAAGGTGATAAAATCATTTGTGGCTCCTTAAAGGGGTGTCGCACTACATTGATTCATCTAACATCTGTCCTGTTTTCTTGGTTTCACTTTTAATTCAGGGGCATGTAGAATTCAGGATGCAGAAGAAGCCAGGTCTGTAGCTATAGCATCCAGTGCTGACAGCCTATCAGGAGAGATTGAACAGGTCTGTAGCTATAGTGACCTGAGGAGCTGATGCAGCCCATACAAGAGGGAATATCTCAGAATAGGTAGGACACTGATAATGGACACATATTGCAAAGTCACTTGTTTTTGCAAGATCTTTAACATAAAAAGCAATCCCTGTAGTGAGACAACCCCTTTAACAAAAAAAAATAAACAACGCAATATATTTGGAAAATGTCTTCATTTAGTGATCCCAACATGTTGAAAGCTATTCTTTGTAGCGAGACAACCCCTTTAACAAAATTGTGTACTGGCCAGGATAGTTGTAAAATTCATGGAATATCAGTAAGATTAGTGAGGATCCACACCTTTCTCGAGAACTGGTCCCAAATTCTCTCAGTTTTCAGAGATGGTTGGAAGCTACCATAGATTTCAGTGGGAGTTCCGAGTATAGCCCCAGTAGAGACTGCTGAGGCTACCGTGTCCCATGAACTATATACATGACTTTATTCAGATTATTTTGTTATGTTGTTGCAAAACTTTAGATGGACCCTCAAAGCTCAGAATCCAATCTCCAATGACCTGTGGGACTCAAATTATTGATTAGTATAAGTTTCCCTCTAGAGGAGAAGAAACTTTTACCCTGCTACTGAGCGGATTCCACCTGAATGGGGAAGAGACAGAAGACATTAGTGTGAGCTTAAAGTGGTTTTGCCAAGAAGTGATTTCATCACCTAACAGGCTGAACTGTCCTCTTGAGCCTTGAAAAAAGGGGCGTTGTGCTTCTGTGTTTAAAAAAGCAAGTGCTTCCTCCATGATGTCATTGCACCACCTCCTATGCACGCTCCCAGGGCTGATATTCAGTCTCTGTAGTTGAGTAAACATGTTTAGATAAACCACAGAGGATAACTGTATTGTGCACAAGCTATACAGGTTTTGTGTTCTCCCTCTTATCTGCTCAGGAGAGAAGATAAGATCCAAGCAGGCTGCATTCACGAACTGCTGCAGGGGGGGAGGAAGGAGGGCTGAGCATGGAGCGTCTGCATGTTTACTCAGATAATTACATTACAACCAGGGGATTCTCTATACAACAGACACTGGCTTTGTTCTCCCCCTCCCTTCAAAGCTCATTCATGTGCCCTGCCATCAGATAAGAAGCGCAAACAACTCTTGGCAGGCGTGGCCAGATCAGCTCCTGGTCCTAGTTACTGTAAACAGTCAGGAAACTAAGGCTGACTAAGTTAGGCTGCAGCTTTCAGAGGCTTCACTTTTTTTAATCACATATATTTAGAAGAGTGATTAAATACTCATTTTGGAGGATCCCACGTCAACGTTAGATCGTGACAAACCCCCTTTAATGAGGTCTCCTTAGGGTGTGACCCTCAGGATGCTTTTTTAATTGACAAAGACTCAGGGTTCACCCTTTAGGCTATGTCTCCACTTCACACATGAAATTAAATTTTCAGTCATTTTTTCAGAGGTTTTTTTTTCTAAAACCGCTGAAAAAACAACTGAAAACAGCTCCCATGGACTTTAATAGTAAAAGCGTTCTGTTGTCTCTACAGAACGTTTTTTTTTTTGCTTGTTTTTGCTGCTGGTTGTCTTTTGAAACACGTTGCAGAAAACGACAGAACAGGGCAGAAAATTTACTATTGGAGTCTATGTAAAGCGCCGGAAGTTTTTTGACCTTTTTTTGCACGTTTTTGACGTGTTTTTTGTGGAATCCACAGCGAATATAATTCTGTGCATTTCTGCAAAAAAAAAGTGCCAAAAACACATAAAAAAACACATGTATGAAAACTGTTTAGGTTGAAAACTCACTTTTTTGCCCATAGTAACCAATGGGCAAAAAAGTGTGTTTTAGACCTAAACAGTTTTCATACATGTGGCCCAAAATGCGCCAAAAAACATCAATTTTTTGAGCGGTTTTTGACATGCACTGGACAAAAAAAACCACAGTTTTATAAACGGTTTTAGGATTTGGTTTTCAGTGAGTTTTTTGTCCAATGCTGTGTAGACCGAGCCTTACATACTAAAAGCAATGAAATATCAGAAGTGCTAATTAACTGAATCATATAGCACTGGCCAAACACATTCATATTTGTCAAAACATGCAGGCAGTTCCCGACTTACATCTGTCCCCTATTTGCAAATGGAAACTTATGAGGGTGCTGGCACTTGTGGTTCCATGTTCCACAGCAGACAGTAGCTGTGGAACGACAAGTTTCAGCATGCCACAGACGCGCATGAGGTGAAAATTAGGTGAAACAGGGGCACAGACAGCAAAATAAATGTAAAAACACTTCAATGCACTATCCGAAACAAAAAAAAAAAAAAGTTTGTGCTGGAGTTACATCTAAGGCTATGTTCACACGGCTTAACTGCGGGACGTAATTACGGCCCGCAATTACGCCGTGTGGCCGGGGCGAGAGCGGGGGAGGGAGCGGGGGGCCGGCACCTCGCCCGCCCATAGACATTCATTCATTACATATACGCCGCTGGTAATTCACATGTCACTTATCTTCCCCCGCGGCGTATTCGCCGAGCAGGGAGAGGAGACGTAATGCATAGTTGAGAACTGTGGATTACCGTAATGAATGGGCCGTTTTCAGCCCGTAATTTGCGCACTCCGGCGCGTAATTACGGACCGAATTACGGCCCATTTTAAGCCGTGTGAACATGGCCTAATACATATACAGTCATATGAAAAAGTTTGGGCACCCCTATTAATCTTAATAATTTTTTGTTCTAAATATTTGGGTGTTTGCAACAGCCATTTAAATTTGATATATCTAATAACTGATGGACACAGTAATATTTCCGGATTGAAATGAGGTTTATTGTACTAACACAAAATGTGCAATATGCATTAAAACAAATTTTGACTGGTGCAAAAATTTGGGTACCCTTATCATTTTATTGATTTGAATACTCCTAACTACTTTTTACTGACTTTCTGAAGCACAACATTGGTTTTGTAACCTCACTGAGCTTTGAACTTCATAGCCAGGTGTATCCAATGATGAGAAAAGGGCCAATTGCAAGTTGTTCTCCTATTTGAATCTCCTGTGAAGAGTGGCATTATGGGCTCCTCAAAACAACTCTCAAATGATCTGAAAACAAAGATTGTTCAACGTAGTTGTTCAGGGGAAGGATACAAAAAGTTGTCTCAGAGATTTAACCTGTCAGTTTCCACTGTGAGGAACATAGTAAGGAAATGGAAGACCACAGGGACAGTTCTTGTTAAGCCCAGAAGTGGCAGGCCAAGAAAAATATCAGAAAGGCAGAGAAGAAGAATGGTGAGAACAGTCAAGGACAATCCACAGACCACCTCCAAAGAGCTGCAGCATCATCTTGCTGCAGATGGTGTCACTGTGCATCGGTCAACAATACAGCACACTTTGCACAAGGAGAAGCTGTATGGGAGAGTGATGCGAAAGAAGCCGTTTCTGAAAGCATGCCACAAACAGAGTCGCCTGAGGTATGCAAAAGCACATTTGGACAAGCCAGCTTCATTTTGGAAGAAGGTCCTGTGGACTGATGAAACAAAGATTGAGTTGTTTTGTCCTACAAAAATCCGTTATTCATGGCGTCAAAAAAACACAGCATTCCAAGAAAAACACTTGCTACCCAATGTAAAATTTGGTGGAGGTTACATCATGCTTTGGGGCTGTGTGGCCAATGCCGGCACCGGGAATCTGGTTAAAGTTGAGGGTCGCATGGATTCAACTCGGTATCAGCAGATTCTTCAGAATAATGTCCAAGAATCAGTGATGAATTTGAAGTTACGCCGGGGATGGATATTTCAGCAAGACAATGATCCCAAACACAGCTCCAAATCTACTCAGGCATTCATGCAGAGGAACATTTACAATGTTCTGGAATGGCCATTCCAGTCCCCAGACCTGAATATCATTGAACATCTGTGGGATACTTTGAAGCGGGCTGTCCATGCTCGGCGACCATCAAACTTAACTGAACTTGAATTGTTTTGTAAAGAGGAATGGTCAAAAATACCTTCATCCAGGATCCAGGAACTGATTAAAAGCTACAGGAAGCGACTAGAGGCTGTTATTTTTGCAAAAGGAGGATCTACTAAATATTAATGTCACTTTTCTGTTGGGGTGCCCATACTTTTGCACCAGTCAAATTTTGGTTTAATGCATATTGCACATTTTGTGTTAGTACAATAAACCTCATTTCAATACGGAAATATTACTGTCCATCAGTTATTAGCTATATCAAATTGAAATGGCTGTTGCAAACACCCAAATATTTAGAACTACAAATGATTAAGATTAATAGGGGTGCCCAAACTTTTTCATATGACTGTACCTGTCCCGACTTACATCCAAATTCAACTTAAGAACAAACCCACAGTCCCTATCCCGTTCGTAACCCGGGGACTGCCTGCATTTTATATATAGGACATCATATATTAGCTCTTAAAAAAACTTAACTTCTTCCACTATGGGCTCGTGTCATGTATCATAGACTCAATTATATATAGTAGTACCTTAGTATAAGTCATAAATCCATTCCAGATTCTCGGACTTACAGCAAATGAACTTTTCTCATAAGATATAAAGGGAAAATAATGAATCTGTTCTTATAATAATAAAAATAGCCTTTTTGTTTGTTACACTGCCTAATACTAAAATACAAATGCAGTGAAATATACTATACATGAATGAAAACTTACTAAATGTTTGTGTCTCTTTTCTTCTGTCAGGTCCCTACTTGGCTGAGGTTGAGGTCTGACCTCTACTAAAAATCTGTCTAAGGAACCTTGCTTCTGCCTTCTCCTCGGGATGCTTCGGGAATGTGACATTGTTTGGTTACCCCAGACAATGCTGTGATGACTTTGTTCAGCTTTGTTGGGATATTAAGTCTCTGCAAAGTTTTTGACATCCATCCATTTGGCAAGGATTTCCTTGACTAATGAACTAGAGGCTTCCTCAGCCTTCTGCTCATCAGGTCCAGGTCACATACCCTTTGGTTATACTCCAAACACATAGTTGAATACCAAACAAAATGTTCCACCTCCACACAGGATGTAAACCAAGTTGGTCTATTCTAAAGTAGACTTATTCCGAGGTAGCACTGTACATATAAACCTTTAATTAATAAATCATATGAGGACGGGTCTTATGACTCATTTAATCATGCCTTAAAGGGCTTTTTGTAACAAAGGCATAGTTTGTCCTGCTTCAGCTTTCAGAGTGTTCAAAAGGGGATGTGTATGATTTGTTTGAACTGCATATCATGTGACCCAGCAGGCTTGACATCAGCATGCCTTTCCCCACAGTGGGCTCACTCTAGTCAAACAAAGGTCTGTTCATGTAAAAGACTTAGGAGTAGCTACAATGTAGCTGAGTGGTTAGCACATCTGCCTTTCAGCATAAGGGTCCTAGATTCAAATCCTTGCAGAAACCAAACCTCTTTTTTTGCTTAATGCACATACCTGATTGAGGTTTCTTTTTTCTTTTTGTTTTGGCACTGTTTGACAAATTACTAAGGGGTACAGAGGATGGGAGTAGAATCACAGCATCTGTGGCGAACACTCACTCAGCAGTGAGTGTGTGTGATTACTGGGCAGGGAAGAGACTGACAGTAGCTGCCTGAGAGAAGAGGTGATGTCTGAGCATGTGCGGCAAGGACTGAGGAGCTTTTGTCACTGGTCGTATCCTCTGGAGACGATCTGTAAACAATAGATCACTAAGGGAGCAGCTAAAACAAAATGGTCCAGAATTTTTAATAATGATGAACAGTGAAAATGTTTATTTAATTTGCAAACTTCCCACATCAATTTTACTTTGTGGTAAAACCCCTTTCACAAAAATATATGCTCTTTATGTCTTTTAAAATAAATACAAAAGAATACAAGATAAGTGTTACTGTTGAATGCAAGATTTGTTATTTGTTAAGCAAACTTACATTTAAAGGGGTTCTCCAAGAGTCTGAAAAACATCTCTACCGGCTCCAAATGTGGTAAAATAGAAAATTAGCCCAGACTCACCTCCTCCCATCACCACTGTCCCAGCTCTACCAGAGCTCCAGTGCTCAGTCCCTCATTGACGACTTCACGTTCATGAATCACATGATGCTGTGACCACTCTCTGGCCTCAGCAGTCACATGTCTGCATGTACAGAATGTGACCACAGAGGTCAGTGATTGGCTGCAGCATCATGTGATCCATGAACGTGATGTCATCAGTGAGGATCCAGGGGGTGGGGGAGCACTGGAGCTCTGACAGTGCTGGTGCGGTGGTGATGGGAGAGATAAGAATGGGTTTATTTTCTGTTTTACTACAGTGGGAGGTGGTAGAGAGGTTTTTCAAAATTGCTTTAGTCAATTTCATCCACAGTTATTTTACAACACTCCAGCCAGTGCAGGATTTTATTAAAATTTCGTACACCCTCTTTAAAGGGGTTTTGCCACGATCTCATTTCATACCTCCTGCATCCAGCTCTTCAGTTCTGTGTGCCCAGAAGGGGGCGTGTGTGATTTGTTTGAATTGCAGATCACGTGACCCAGCAGGATGACATCTCCAGGCCTTTCCTCTCTGTAGTCAAAGAAAAGTTTGTTTATATAAAGCATTGTGAGTAGCTGAGAGGTAAAGTTTTTGCCTCCAGGCACAAGGTTCAAATCCCTGGCGGAACCAAACCTGTGTATTTTTTTTCTCTTTATCAGTGCACAGACCTCATTGAGGTTTCTTTTGTATTTATTTGCACTGTTTGACTAATTACTAAGGAGGACAGAGGATGGGAGTAGAATGACAGCACCTGGGGTTTGAACACTCAGTAGTTGCCTGAGAAGAGAAGTGATGTCTGAGCATGTGCGACCAGGACCGAGGAGCTCTCAGCCCTGGTCGTATCCCCTGGAGACGAGCTGTAAACAATGGATCACTAAGGGAGCAGCTAAAACAAAAACGGTGCAGAATTTTTAACAATAATGAATGGTAAAAATGTTTGTTATTTCATTTGCAAGCTTCCCATGTCAATTTTACTTCGTGGCAAAACCCCTTTAAGCCTTATCTTCTGCATTGAAAAAGTGCAGCATGATATTTGCATGTCCTCCTAACCAAATAAAGTAGATTCCAAAGTTCTTTCACAGAGAACTAAAAAAATTCTATAGAACACGGTAGCAACATGTAGAATTCGATAAACATGTTTTGTGCAGTGATATCAAAGGTCTATGAGGTGCGCTGTCCGGTCGGGTGTTGAGCTCAGGGTCTTGTATGTTCATCATGTTGTCTTGAATTTGTTCTTTGTCCAGCACAATTCAAGGTCTCTGTATGTAAAGCTGCATATCCTATCTCCATATTGTGTGGAGTGATTCACTTTCACAAGGAAACAGAAAACATACACGAGAGGTCGGTGATTCACAAGATATTTGGCTGCAGATACATTTCTGAGCAGTGAATGATACTCCGGGCATATTTCAGGCACTGACTCCTGGTGAATGCCTCTTCCTGCTGGGAACACTTTATTGTAGTGGGGCAGCAGCCAATTTGGCAAGTAGAGAAAACTCATGTTTTATGCAGAAAATATGTTGAGAGACGACTTTAATGTATTGTTTACGTTACGCTTACATAGGAGGAAACAGAGGAGATAGCTAGACAGAATTAAAGGGGTTGTACAAAGTTGGAAAAACAGGCCGCTCTTTAAAGGGAATGTGTCATCAAAAAATGAGTCATTGTTTAAGTTCCATTTTTATGTTAAACACATTTTTTAGGGATTTTTGGTTGTTGTTTTTTTTTAATTTTTCATATTACTTCTAATATTTTTTAAGAATTCTTAAGTCTTGCAGTTTTCACTTTGGCCACTAGGCCTTGTTTGCACTGCTTTAACAGCAGTCAGAGAGATGCTTTACAGTAGCTTCAAGCACATAGGGGACTTAAAGGGGTCTTGCCATGAAGTGAGTTCCTTGCCTCTTATCTGCTCAGGAGAGAATATAAACTAAGCATGCTGAGTCATGAACGGCTGCAGGGATGAGAGGGAGGGGGGTGAGCAGAGAGCGAGGAAGAAGGGAGCGCCTGCAATGTTTACTCAAATAATTACATTACAACCAGTGGATTATCTATACAAAAGACACAGCCTCACACAATGCACTTTCTCCCCAGCCCCTTGCAAGCTCCTTCATGTTCCCTGTCATCAGATAAGAAGTGAAAACACGCAAGCGTGGCCAGATCAGCTCTTGTAGTGTCCTGGTCGTGTCTAATGTAAACTTTCAGGAAACTAAGGGGGACTGAGCAATGCTGTAGCTCTCACAGGCTTCACTTACTGTAATCACATATATTTAGAAAAGTGATTAAATACCCATTTTGGAGGATCCCACGTTAACATTACATCGTGGCAAAACCCCTTTGAGACTGACTCAGTCGCATTGACTTCTATAGGAGAGTTTTCTAGTCATGCTCTGTGACCTGGGAAGAAGTCAGTGTGCAGGGAGGTGAAAGGGTGAACTGTGTCCATCTCCTCTTGTGACTGGTGGATCCTGTGTTATCTATTCACACTGGTGTCTCCTTTCAGTCTGACCCTCTTTGTGCTGATAATGAGCAGACAACTGAGATTCTGTCTGTACAGGAACAGGAAGTGTCAGGCTATTATTAGGCTTGGTGGCCAAAGTGAAAACTGCAGGACTTAAGAATTATTAAAAAATATTGATAGTGATATGGAAAATTAAAAAAAATAATAAATTCTTAAAAAGTGTGTTGAATATAAAAATGTGAGTTAAACAATAAGTAATTTTTGATGACACATTCCCTTTAACAAACTACACCACATCTGTCAACAAGTTGTATGTGGTATTGTACCCCAGCTCTGTTCACCTCCAAGAAGCTGAGCTGCTATACCAGAGTCTACCAGTGGACAGGTGTGGCACTGTTTCAGAAAGAAAGCAGATATGTTTTGTAATCCTGTCCAACCCCCTTAAACTACTTGACCACCATCCATTGACTTTAACTATCCGGGCGGTGGCTGTTTGTCTCTGCACGGGCGTTCCAGCTGCACAAGTGAAGAGCTGACCGTCACTTAGAAGGCAGGGATGGTTTATTACTGTCCCTGCCTTCTCGATCATAGTATATGCAACACTCAGTGATGAGTGCTGTATGTGCAGAATAGCAGGATGCCTCCTGCATGCCCTCTGGGGTCCAATTACTGCAGAAGCTGCTGGGTCTTATCAGATCCAGATCAATTCTGCGGCCAGTATAGGGAGGTGGAGTTCCCCTAAGACTGTATAATATATCAGCACCAGTTACAGGGAAAATGATTTTTTAAAAAAAGCCTCCCAGAGGTCATTTTCTGACCTTTAGGGGGCACAATATGTAAAATAAAATATTAATTTAAAAAAAAAAATTATTTTAAAAAAATAAGTAAAAATTACATTAAAATAAAGCCTAATGGATTACGAAAAATGCAAAGAAATTTGGACAGCTGAGCGTGAGAAACCGCTATAGCGCTCAAATTGTTATGTACTAAATAAAAGAAATATATGCCTGGTCGGGATGGGAGGGGGGTAAACAGCCCGGTCAGGAACTGGTTAAAGGTCTACCTTTATAGAAACACCACCACTCTGGTATACAGGTAGTGTCTGAAATCGCAGCTGTGGCCCTTTCAAGTCACCCTAAACCAATCTGGTATAGCAGACTGAATCCATTCAATCTAAAAATCTGCTGGTCCATGACTCAGAAGGTGAAGCTTCTACCTTTGATTTGAGAGTGAAGAAACTGACTTCATTATCATATTTAAAGGGAATGTGTCATCAAAAACGACTTATTGTTTAACTCATATTTTTATGTTTAACACATTTTTTAAGAATTTTTGGTTATATTTCTTTTTAATTTTCCAAATCACTTTCACTATTTTTTTTAATAATTCTTAAGTCCTGCAGTTTTCACTTTGGCCACTGAGCCTAATAATAGTCTGACACTTCCTGCTCTGTACAGAAAGATTCTCATTTGTCTGCTCATTATCAGCACAAAGAGGGTCAAACTGATTACCTTTAGCCTCCTGATTTTAAAAAAATCTTCCCCCCTAAGTTTCTGTTTACCAGGCTCCAGAGAAGACATGTTGGCTCAACAAGTGAGCATTCTATCCCTGGCTGTAGCAGTGACATGTCCACTGCCCTGAGGCTACTGGAGCAATCTGTCAGTGGCTTCAGTGGTCACCTGTTGCATTGACATGATATCACTGGAGCCAGACGATAGGGAAAGCATCAGCACATCCTAGTATTAGTCATAATTCTATATAAACGCTGATATTTATTTAAAGATATAGGTGTGAGGGCACATCCAGGCTGACTGGCCCATTCCCTTCAGGAGAATTTACATTTACTATTTGCACGATACCAAGTTACCTAGAATAGTGCGGTGTAATGTTATCTGCTCTCTGCATTATCTCATAGTTTGTACTTTCAGCTTCTATGGTTCTTCTTTTGTGTAATGATTAGGCCGGGATAGGGCACAAGGTGTGACCCTATAAACTGGAAAGTAACATTTTCTTACCTACTCAAATCCCAAAAGCAGTATTATAGTAGTTATATTCTTGTACATAGGAGGCAGTATTATAGTAGTTATATTCTTGTACGTAGGAGGCAGTATTATAGTAGTTATATTCTTGTACATAGGGAGCAGTATTATAGTATATTATATTCTTCTTACATAGGGGGCAGTATTAATAGTATTTATATTCTTGTACATAGGGGGCAGTATTATAGTAGTTATATTCTTGTACATAGGAGCAGTATTATAGTAGTTATATTCTTGTACACAGGGGGCAGTATTATAGTAGTTATATTCTTGTACATAGGGGCAGTATTATAGTAGTTATATTCTTGTACATAAGGGCAGTATTATAGTAGTTATATTCTTGTACATAGGGAGCAGTATTATAGTAGTTATATTCTTGTACATAGGAGCAGTATTATAGTAGTTATATTCTTGTACATAGAGGCAGTATTATAGTAGTTATATTCTTGTACATAGGGGGCAGTATTATTGTAGTTATATTCTTGTACATATGAGGCAGTATTATAGTATATAAAATATAGACCGCAGTAGTGGAGTATAATCGCAGGTGCTTTCCTTAAACACCTCGTGTCAATTTGCTCAGCAAAGGTATACTCCTAATATAGACACTTGCAACAGTGTATCTACAAAACATATGCAATTTAATAAGTATGAAAAACGTAAGATAGCATATCGGCTAAATAGCCTTGCTTAAAGACATTTCACAACTATATATAATAGTAACTTGCGGCTATATGTCTCCAGTCCCCGAGTAATCCAAATGTATCTTCAGCGCTGAAGTTTCAAGCGCTCTTTACTAGCAGCTGGCATAGCTTGCTAGACAACGTTCACCTCGCTGCTGTGACGGCTGTTTGGGGTGTGCGCTCTGCTGCTCTGTTGCGACGTTTCTGGGTCCTCCCCTTTCTCAAGCATAACGGATACAGGGTATGTCTTCTTTTTTTACATTAATTCTGTCCGGCTTTTGGATTACTAATGATTTTTAATGCAAGACAAAATACACATTAGCTCCCTAAACACAGAAGTCAAAAAATACATTAAAATTACACTCCTCATTCAGCCCATTGGGGCTGAGTGAATCGAGTGTAAAGATCCAGTACACCTCTCGCTGCAAGAGGTTTTTATTAATCTGAGATTCATCTACTCCATAAATTTGTTCAACTACCTGCCATTTAAGATCACAGACATTATGTTTTGCTTCATAAAAATGTCTAGCTAACGTGCTTTCTCCATATTTTTTGTTATCTTTTTTGTTATCTTTTTTGTCTGGTGGAATCACACCTCCCATTTCTTTATACCTTCGGATGTTTGATTTATGTTCATTCAACCTAGTTTTAATTTTTCGAGATTTTATATGCTATAGAGGTCAGAAATTGAATTAGCAGTATTATAGTACTTATATTCTTGTACATATGAGGCAGTATTATAGTAGTTATAGTCTTGTACATGGGGCAGTATTATAGTAGTTATATTCTTGTACATAGAGACAGTATTAGGCCTGGTTCACACGGCTTATTGCCAGCGTACTTGCGGGGACAGATTTCGCCCCGCAATTACGCCGGCAGCCGTGCAGCGGGGCGGGGGGCAGGCAGCTCGCCGACCCCATAGACCGTCATTATCTACGGCACGTACGCGCCGTAAATAATTCACATGTCACTTTCTCCCTGCCCAGTGGATTCGCCGAGTGGGGAGGAGAGATGGAATCCATAGTTCTCTATGAGAACTGTGGATTACCGTAGTTACTGAGACGGATTGGAGCCGTACTGCAGCGCAAATCCGGCGCGCAGTACGGCTCCAATCCGCGCCCAAATAAGCCGTGTGAACGAGGCCTTACAGTAGTTATAGTCTTGTACATAGGGGGCAGTATTATAGTGAGTTTTCAAGCTTAATCGGACTAAAAAAGGAAGTCACGTCATACCGATGTTACACCATGAATAAGGGAAATCGTTCCTGAAACGTGTCGGTGATACATGTGTCTTACTACATGTTGCCTTTTCAAGGTTTTTAAATGGATTAAATAAACTACAAGTTTTATGCAAAGGATCAACGAGAGTTTGTGGATTGCTGGATAGTGCACTTTTTTTCTTCTATAAGAAGTTATATTCTTGTACAAAGGAGGCAGTATTATAGTACTTATATTCTTGTACATAGGGGGCAGTATTATAGTACTTATATTCTTGTACATAGGGGGCAGTATTATAGTACTTATATTCTTGTACATAGGGGGCAGTATTATAGTAGTTATATTCTTGTACATAGGGGGCAGTATTATAGTAGTTATATTCTTGTACATGGGGGGCCGTTTTGTAGTAGTTATATTCTTGTACATAGGCGGCAGTATTATAGTAGTTATGTTCTTGTACAAAGGTGCAGTATTATAGTAGTTATATTCTTGTACATAGGGGGCAGTATTATAGTTATTTAATTCTTGTACATAGGGGCCAGTATTATAGTAGTTATATTCTTGTACATAGGGGGCAGTATTATAGTAGTTATATTCTTGTATATAGGAGCAGTATTATAGTAGTTATATTCTTGTACATAAGGAGCAATTTTTAATTTTTTTACTTACAGGGATACAATCAAATCAAACAATAAATCCACCAAAACAAAACAGAAATCACATGCACTGCATCAAATAACGTAATCACTCAGCTAGAGTATACATAAGGTAACTTATAGAGTCCACTCCTGGTTGGGAAAAAGAACAAATAAGTAAATAATATACATAACACTTGAATGATCAGTTTTCCGTCAGACAGACATTCCTCCATAACTCGGTATTTTTCTGACACCTCCTGATCTCTACTGACTTTATCCACATGAGCTCAGACATGATCTTGGACACTGCAGCTGTATGGTTGAAGGCCTCTCCATGTAAGGACACTCTGGTCCTCGTGTGCCAGTGGTAATACTTTATTACCGTTATAATGATGTACAATGTCTCCTTATGGATGTTACTATTACTGAGTGGTACTCCATAGATGATGTCAGGGTAATTCAGGGACCGTAGTCTAGGGATTTTTAACTTGCTGGCCACCTCTTTCCATATCTCCCTTCCTATTTGGCACTCCCTTATAAAGTGCAGCATAGTCTCCTCCTGCTGACACCCCAGGGGACAATTCCTGTCTGACACGCTAAGGTATTTTAAATTACCCCTGACAAACAGCCTCCCATGTAGAGACAACCAAGCAATATCAAACAGCTTCGCAGGAAGCCTCTTCCCATTGAGGAGCCTAAGACTTTCCTGCAAGGTGGTGGTCGGGCAATCACTCAGAGCAAGAGGAGCACAACAGAAGGTCCTACATATGCTGGAGTACAAGTACTTCCTTGTCCTGCTTACAAGGTCGGACTTCTCCAGCCTCCACTTCCTGACACACTTGAGAGCATAGTCCAAATACTGGGAGAGGAAGCCCCGCGTCCATCTCCTCCTCTTGAGACTGCCGCCTAGCACCCAGGATTCTGCAAAAGGCAATATCCAGTACCTGACACTATTTACCCACGGGGAGCTGCTATTTGAGTCCAGGCTTCCAAATTAACTTTTAGAAAACATGGAGTCAAAGAAAAAACCCTTGGATTTAACATATTTCCCGCCCACCTCTCTCCTCCGCAGGTAAGTTATACCCCTTTTTACCATATTCAACCTGTTCCCCCCATAAAAGTGGGAAAAAGGCCTGAAGAGCCTAGCGAAAAAGATTTTTGGGAAAGGAAAGACCAAACGATGTACAAAAAGACGGGGACCGGGAAGTCTTCAGCAGGCCCCCCTTTCTCTTTGGGCAGCCTCAGTTTTTTCCATCGCGAACCTTTTTCTTTTTTCCCCTTTCCCCAAATTTCCCTTTTTTTCAGGGGAAAACCCGGGGGCAAAATTATCTTTCCTTTCCCCAAATTAAAACCCCCAAAATTTAAAATTTGGGGTTGGTGGGTTTGGGCCCAACCCAAACGGTTTGGGAAATCAAAGGGCCTATGGGTGTCCAGGTGTCCGGATTGAAAACCCCCTTCCCAAAAAGGGGTTTTTAAAAAACCAGGGACTTGGGGCCCTCCAGCCCCCAAAACCCCCTAAGACCAGAGGAAAGCTCTTGGCCTTTACCCCCTTAAAAATTCTAGCCAATCCATTTAAAAATCCCGGGAAACCGTTTCTTTGACAAAGTGGGCCCTAGTTTCTCATGGACCGTCCCAAAAGGCCCTTACCCGGGCCAGAATGAAACCCTATCTCCCCCAACCAGGCTTTCCAACATCGCTGGGAAATCTCCCTGAGAGAAAATGACGGCTCCAGAGATGTTCCGCCCTTTGAAAACCTGCCAAAAAGGGAAAACCTGCCCAAAAGTGCCGGGGGGGCCCAAAAAATAAACCCAGAAAAAGGAAACTTTGCCAGGAAACCCCCTATCGACATTTAAGAGGGAAAAAGGGCCCCAGTTTTTTGATTCGCTGGCCCCTTTACCTTTTTACCCCGCAGAAATCAGCGAGGAATTTTATGGATGGGGCATAGGTTTTTTTCTAGACAATTTCTAAAACATCCAGAAAGGGAAAAAGGGCCCAAGAGGTCCCTGGGAAAGTCCCATAAAATTTGCTTTAATTTCCATTGGACCCCGGGGCCTTTTTTAGATGTAACTGGTTAATTGGGGCCCCTTTGACCTTTCCCCCACCCTTAACCCCTCTGTCAAAGGAAAAAAAAAATTCCCAAAAAATTTGGGGTCAGGTCCTGGAGTTGCCTCCCAAAAAAATTTGGGGCCACTTTCCCTCTATCCAAAGCCCTTTTTTTTGAAACAAATTTAGCATAGTAGGATCTCAAACCCCCCGGGTACCCTCCCCGGGCTCTTCCAAAAAAACCCCGGGGGTCAGTGAGACCGTGAAAAACTTTTTGGCCACCGCTCCTTTCAATTTCAAAAAAGGGTCAGGGCCCCCCCAAAGGGGCCCCTAATCCCGCTCAAGAACCAGGGAGGGTACCCGGGTTTTACTGATTTCTGCCCTTTTCTCAATTTTAGCCTCTAACTTTGTTGGTCCCCCACCCCCCCCAAATATGACCAAATTTTTTGCGCAGCCTGAGATACCGGCTGTACTTTCTCGCCCCTATTGTAAAAACAGTCTCTTTTGAGGGGTCTGACCTCCCTCCTTTGAAATCCCCTCGCCCCAAAAGTTTTTCCCCCAGCTCTCAAAGAAGGTAACAATCCCCGCAAAAAGGGGGGCCCCTAGGAGAGGGGTTTTAAATCTCCTTTAAACCCCCCTCCCCCATCTGGAAAGCTTAAAAGGGACCCAAAACAAAAAGTACAAGGGGCCCGATGGTCTTATAAAAAAAGATTTCCTTCCTCTCCCAATGACCCTCTTGGGACTCATAAGCAGGTCTATCCCGTATTTTTCACAGGAATAGGTGAACTTTGGCTTTTTCCCCTTGGGGAAAGAAATCCAAAAACCCGCCCGCAGAATGAGCTGTTTCCCTTTGGGGTCTCTGGTAAGAGGGCCCCCGAATTTATTTGGGCGTCAATGGGTGTTGGTGGCCCTTAAATCCCCGCCTGATTTACAGGGGCAGATGTGAACAAATGGGACTTAAATTAAATGGTCCCTTTCCAAACAACCCAAAAGGGGATTACCCCCCCTTTAAAACAACCTTCCCCCCCGGGGAACCTATGGCAGTCAATTTATTTGGGGGTTTAAAAAAGTATAGCTGCCCCGGCCCCTTGGCCTCCCCCGGGCCGGAAAACCCAAAAGGGCGGCCCGGCCGATTCCCTTTTTGTTTTTTCTTACAAAATCCCACAGTATTTAGTGTGTTTTCCTGTAAAAAAAATCTGCATCAAATATTCAGATGCCAAAAACACAACGTGCCTCGTTTTTCTGGCTTAAACATTTTTCATTTGGGTGGGGATGACCCTTTAAGGGAGAAGTCCGCATCACAGGGAATAAAACAAAAGAAGCAGAGAGAGCGCCCCCCCCCTCATAAGGGTTTTAGTCTGACCCCCCTGGGCTACCGCTCCATGTCGGGGTTGACGTCCCCTACCTTAAAGGGGGCCTTTCCCTTTTTTTGGGAGGGCTCCCCTGGGCATTTATATTCCCCCAACCCAAAAAAGCTGAGCTCTCTTCCAAACTCTGCCCCAACGTCCCCCATCAGACAAAACACTAAACCCGTTTTCCCCAACCTGCATTTCCCCGTGTTCCCCTTCTTCCCGGGAAAGGGTTTTTGGGCAAAAGTCCATTCCCCCTCAGGGGTTTCGGGGGCTTTGTAAACTTTTTCCTTCTTTTTGTTTGGGCCCTTTCCCATTTCCCCAAATTTGGCCCTGATTTCCCGGGAAAAGGAAAAGGTTTTTGGTTGGTTTTTCACATCAAGCCCCCCCAACCCTTTATGTTCCCCTTTTTAAAGGGGCCGGGGCCGTTTTTGGCCAAACCCCTTTCGTTTCCCCTTTGGAGCCCTGCCCGGGTTTGGGCCCCTTTTGCTGGGGGGAGGGTTCTGGCTGGGGGTTTAATGCAGACCCTGACAGTAATGCCACCCCTCCAGCATCTGCCCCCCCCACAAATCCCTTTTACAGGGGAAATCCCTGCAATGTTTAAAGCCAGGCGTTGGGGCAATCTCTTGGGCATTGGGCCCCCCAACCCCCACAAAAAAATTGTCTGATCTTTTTGGCACGGGGCCCCACATGGCCCTCCTCCCCAATAGGTTAACTTACCCCTTTCAACGCTGCTATATGCCCCGGGGGCCCCCCATTTTAAAATTTTTTCCGGGCTGAACCCGGGGAAAAAGCAGACCCTTTTCCCCGGGCCATTTAAGAAGGAAATTGGGCAGAAAGGTGGGGGGACATTGTGTCCTGGAAAAAGACCCCTTTTTTTAAACCCTTCCCCCCTTTCCCTCCAGGCCTCCATTTCCCCAACCCCGGTCTTAGTTTTGGGCAGAGAACCCGATGCGTGTCTCCCGAAACCCGAGCACAATTTTCCTTGTAGGGGAAGGCTTCATTCCAAAAACATATGGTTTAAAGTTCACTGTGTCTGGCTAGAGATGGGGGGTGAAAACTGAAAATTGTCCCAGCCCTCTCTGTCTAAGAAACCTGGGTGAAGCTGGACACCTGAAACGGTCCAGGTCCGACATGAGCTTGAAACTCACATCATAGCGCCCTGCCTGTCAGGAAGATTAATCACCGCAAGATGTTAACTAGCAGAAAGCCCATTGGTCAATAGAAGGTTCTCGCACAATAAACCTCCTACTGGGCAAATCCTCCTTAGGACCCTTATGTCTGAACCGGACCACGTTCCTCCTCTTGAAGGCCTGGCCCGTGTAACTGCTGTTAGACATAAAGGATGGTGACCCTCTGCTCCAGGCATTCCCAGGAGGGGCATGACTAGCACCGCTCTCCTGAGGGGGCGGCGGATGCGGGTGTGGGCTGCTGACCACCTGCACTAGGGGGACTCCCATACCACTGGGTGATAAATGGGGGAATTTCGAGCAGTGGGTTGTACTGTCCCCTCATCCCCATTAAAACCAATACATTGTGCAGTAATAGGACCAATACGATGAACAAAACCTGATTGTACAGACTGCAATACATCACCAGACACAGAGTCCTCAGCAGCATTAGAAGCAGATATATCAGAATCATTAGCTGGAGAGTCCAGCATAGTAGTGTCCTGGGAGCCTTGTATAGCAGAGTCCTGGGAGCCTTGTATAGCAGAGTCATGGAGCCGGTATAGCAGGAGTCCTGAACATCCTGAAAAGCATTAGCTCCTGATTGCCTTGCATAGCAGAGTCACGGGAAGCCTTGCCATATGCAGAGTCCCGGGAGCCTTGATTGCAGAGTTGCTGAACATTCATGCACTTACAGAGTGTCAATTAGGCCGTGTTCACACGGCCACTCTGCGGCCGTATTTTGGTCCGTAATACGGCCGAAAGCTGTGTCCGGGTGGGGCTTGCAGGTCGTTGTAAGTGCGCAAATTACGGGCTGAACACGGCCCATTCATTACGGTAATCACACAGTTTCATAGTGAAACTATGGATTTACGTCTCCTCTCCCGCCCGGCGAATCCGCCGGCTGGGGGAGATGGGATGATAATTGCATGTCACTTTCCTAATGGCGTAAACGCGCCGCTAGCAATGACTGTCTATGGGCCGGCGAGGTGCCGGCCCCCCCGCTCCCTCCCCCGCTCCCGCCCCGCCCCGCCCGCGGCCACATGGCGTAATTGCGGGGTGGAATTACGCCCCGCAGTTAAGCCTTGTGAACCTAGCCTTATCCTGCATCAACATCACCTGTGAACTGTCTCCTGCTGCACAGATCCCTTCAGGGAGGAGTCCACAGTTCTGCTGCAATGCACGCTCTGCTGGGACTTGTAGTGAATGTATTGTCACACAGTTACCTTCAGGTAGGTGTCCATGCTGGATAGCAGTGAATGCTGAGCCTTCTGATGTCGGCTGGAATCCCTGCTGGTGGACAGAGTCTACTGGGCCCTGTAGTGTCGGCTGGAGATTGACACCTGTACCTTGCGCAGGCTGGGATCCATGCTGGTGGATAGAGTCTGCTGGGCTTTGTAGTGCTGGCTGGAGACTGACAGCTTGGCCTTGCGCAGGCTGGGAACCATGTTGGTGAACAGTGTCTGCTGAGCCTTGTAGTGCTGGCTGGAGACTGACAGCTTGGCCTTGTGCAGGCTGGGATCCATGCTGGTGGACAGAGTCTGCTGGGCTTTGTAGTGCTGGCTGGAGACTGACAGCTTGGCCTTGTGCAGGCTGGGATCCATGCTGGTGGACAGTGTCTGCTGGGGCTTGTAGTGCAGGTGGAAGCCCTTGGTGTTTATCAGGTATTGCAGCAGATCCTGGTTGCTGCTGCGACCATTTTTGCCAGGTAAGAATACTCTTCTGCAAATGAGGCTCGCTTGATGGCAATATGGGTTTTGTGCAGGATTGTTTGCTGTTACTTGTGGAGGCTTTTAGGGACTGTGGCCCGTGTTGGGCCTGCCTCTCAAACCCCGCCTGGTTTCCCATGGTTTCCCCCCCAGGTCCCCCGTGCTCCAGTACAGTGTCCATGTCCCCTAACTCTCTGCCCCTTTACGGGCCATGACCCCGCTTCTTATCAATGATGTCCTCCCTTTCCCGGGTTGGCACCTTTGTTTTTTATAAACTTTTAATCTTCTTCTGCAGCAGGGCCTTGGTTTTCCTAAGGTTTATTCTCTGCACCAGTGCCGGGATCTGTTCAGCCAGGTTGCTAAGGGGGGCGCTCGCCCCATTACTGGGGGGGTCTGGAGGCTGTGGGCCCCCTTTTTCTGCACTGCCCGGGGGGGCACACTCCTGGGTCGGGGGGTGACCCCTAGGTTTCTTCATAAAACCGCTGCAAATTTTCGCCCTTTGTAGCTTGGCTGTCTTGGGGGGGTCCTCCCCCCTTACTAAAAATTTCTGGTGCTCCGTGTACGGGTTTAAAATGGCAATTCCCCAAATTTCTGCTGCAGATTTTCCGCTGGTTTGGGCTTTTCTCTCCAGAGAGGTTTCTCCTCTGTCTGCTCGGGGGCGGCTTGGTTTTTTCACACCCGCAGGGGGGGGAAAGGGGGTTTGCTTTCCCTGTTTCATTTCTGGAGGGGTTTGGCTCCAAACTTGATCCTTCTTTCATCTTTCTGGTCCCAAGGGTTTCTTTCTCAAAAAAATTCACATTACGGTCCTCTTCACTGCACAAACACCATCCACGGGGCTTTGGGAAATTTTCACCCTTTAAATTGGGAGGGCCCGGGGGACTATTCCCCCGATTTTTTGGGGGGCCCAGAAGCCTGGGGGGTTTCGGGGAAGCTCCCTGCCAGGGTTTGGGCCCCGCCCGGGTTTTTTTTCTTCCCCCGGGCAATTAGGGGTCAGCCCAAAACACAACCTCTCTCTAGGGAGGAGTATTTTGGGAGTTATATTTTTGTATATAGGGGGAGTATTATAGTAGTTATTTTTAGATATATTCTTTTTACATTGGGGCAGTATTAAAAGTTTGTTTTATTTTTTGTAATAGGGAAGGGAAAATTATAGTATTATTATTCTTGTACATGGAAAAGGGGTGTTTAAGTAAGGGTTTTTTTTTCTTGTAAAAAATAAAGGGAAAAAAAAAACCCGTATTATATTTGTTATATTTTTTGTACATTTGGGCAGTAATTTTAGTAGTTTTTATTTAGTTATATTCTGGGACAAAAAGGGGCATAATTAAAAGTAAGTTATATTCTTGTACAAAGGGAGCCTATTACAGTTGGGTTTTATTCTTATTTCATAGGGGGGCATTTTTTAGTAAATTAAAATTCTTTTTTCCAATAGGGGGCCAAAAAAAAATTAAAAAGTTAATTTTTTATTTTTGTAATGGGGCAGTATTATAGTGTTAAATTATTTGTACAAAAGGAGGGCCCGTATTATAGAGTTATATTTCCCTTTTACATAGGAGGGCAATTTATAGTAGTTTATTTCTTTTACAAAAGGAGCCAAATATTTTAAATAGTTTTTAATTTTTGTACAAATTGGGGCAGTATTAAAATAGTTATATTTTTGTTATATTCTTTGTACATAGGAGCCGTATTTATAGTGTTATTTTCTTTTTTTAAAAAGGGGGTCCGTATTAAAGTAGGTTTTTTTCTTGGGCTTTGGGATCAGTATTATAAAAAGTTATACTCTTTTACATAAAGGGGAGTTTTTTTAAATTTTAAAAAAAATTTTTGTTAAATTTTTGACATGGGGCCCCGTATTATTTTAGTTTTTTTCTTGTACATAGGAGGCTATTAAATTTAAGTTATATTTCTTTTTACATAAGCGTATTTTAGGAGTTTTATTCCCAGTATATAGGGGGCATATTATAGTAGTTTTATCCTTGTACATAGAGGACATAAATTTTGGTAGTTTATTCTTTGTACAAGGTTTTATTCCCTTTTACAAGGGGCCGGTTTTAAAATTTTATAGGTTTTTCTTGTACATAGGAGGGGTATTTATTGTTATATTCTTGACTAGGGGGAGTTTTTTTTTTAGTAAATTAAAATTCTTGTACATAGAGGGCATTTTTATAGTAGTTATATTTTTTACATGGGGGGCCAAATATTTTTAGTTTGTTTTTATTCCGTACATAGGAGGAGTATTATGTAGTTTAATTTCCCGTAACCCTTTAGGCCAGGGATTATAGTAGTTTTTTTCTTTTTCCCTAGAGGACAGTATTATAGTATTTTTATTCTGGTTTCAAATAGGCCCGTATTATAGTAGTTATATTCTTTGTACATAGGAGGCAGTTTTTATTGTAGTTTTTTATTCTTGTACATAGGGAGCAGTATTTATAGTAGTTTTTATTCTTGGGACATGGGGCAGTATTAAAAGAGTTAAAAATTTAGGGTTAAAAAATTCGTACCCTGGGGCAAATATTATAGTAGTTTTATTCTTGAATAGGATAGTATTATAGTATTATTTCCCTTTTAACAAAGGGGGGGGGTATTATTTTTTGTTATATTCTTTTAAAATAGGAGGGGGGGAAGGGTTTTTTTATTGTGTTATATTTTTTGTACATTTCGAAACATAATTTTAAATAGTTTTATTCTTTTACATAGGGGTTTGGGTGATTTAATGTATTATATCCTTGTAATAAAAAGGGCAGTATTTCTTGTTTTATTCTTGCACATATTTTGGGCAGTATTTTAGTAGTTATAAATTTTAAATAAAAAAAGGGGAGTATTTATTATAGTATTATAATTTTTTTGTACCCTAGGGGCCGTATTTTCCGGGATTATATTTTGTACTAGGGGCAGTTATTATAATTTGTTTATTCTTTTTCATTGGGCAGGTTATTTATAGATTTTATTTTCTTGTACGTTGGGGGCGTTTTTTTAAATTTTGTAGTTATATTCTTGTACAAGGAGGCATTTTAAGTAGTTTATTCTTGAATGGGCATTAAATTTTTTTAGTTTATATTCCCCTTTTACATAGGGGGAGTATTATAGTAGTTATATTTTGTTATATTTGGGAATAGGAGCAAGTATTATAGTAAAATTTTAAAATTCCCTTTTACAACCGATCCATATTTGGAAGTTA
The DNA here is from genome assembly GCA_025379985.1 of Phyllomedusa bahiana. NCBI lineage: Eukaryota > Metazoa > Chordata > Amphibia > Anura > Hylidae > Phyllomedusa > Phyllomedusa bahiana. Next base: position 72,729 of record JAODAL010011938.1, read on the forward strand.
TATTTTGTAACATGGGAACATTGTTTAATGATTGTTTTACTCTTGTAAATAGGAGGCCCCAAAAAAAAGGTTAAAATTTTAAAATAGTTTTTATTCTTTTAATGGGGCAGTATTATTTTTATTATATTCCTTGTACCCTTTGGAGGGGGTATTTTTTGGGAAATTTTATTCTTTTACATAGGGGGCAGTATTTATAGTTTGTAAAATTCTGTATATAGGGGGGCCCCCCAATTTAGTAGTTTTTACCCTTGTACATTTGAGGGGGGTATTTTTCGTAGTTTTATTCTTGAAAATTTTGGAGCAGTATTAAAAGTAGTTATATTCCCGTACCATTTTGGGGGCGTTTTTTAGTCGTTATAATTCTTTTTACCCCTAGAGGAAAATTATTAAAGTTGTGATTTTTCTTGTACAAAAAAAGGGCAGTAAAATTTTAGTAGTTTATATTTGTACATAGGAGGCAATAATTTATTAGTAGGGTTTTATTCCTGTACATTTTAGGGAGTATTTATAGTAGGGGTTTTTATTCCCTTTTACATGTAGGAGCAGTTTTTATAGTAGTTATAAATTCCCCGTACTATAGCAGTATTTTTAGTAAGGTTTTATTCTTGTACATAGGGGGCAGTATTATAAGTTTGTTAATTCTTGTACAAAAGGGGGGCAAATATTATAGTAGTTATATTTTTTGGAAAATGGGGCGTATTATAAGTAGTTATATTTAGTTTTTTCGTACATAGGGGCAGTATTTTAGTAGTTATAATTTTTGTAATAGGGGTCAGGGGATTTTTAGTTGGTTTTTTTTCTTTTTACATAGGGAAAAGGGGAGTTTTTAAAATAGGGTTTTTATTTTGTACATGGGGGGCCGTTTTTAATTTTAAGGGTTTTTATTTTTTTAAGGTCATAGGAGCGGGGTTTTTTGTAGTTTTATTTTTTTTACAAAGGAAACGTATTTGGGGGTAGTTATTTTCTTGGGGACATTTGGTGGGGATTTTTTTTAGTAGTTATTAAACCTTGTACATAAAGGGCAGTATTAATTTTTAGTTTTTTTTTTTTTTTTTTTTTCTTGCACCCTATAGGGCGTATTATATAGTTATATTTAGACATAGGGGTAGTATTATTATAGTGTTATATTCTTAGTACATAGGGGCAGTATTATAGCATTTATTCTTGGGACATAGGGGCAGTAATTTTTTGTAGTTATATTCTTTTACATAGGGGCAGTATTATACAGTTATATTCTTTAAAAAGGGGGGAGTATTATACGTTAATTTTTGTGCAAGGGGCAGTATTATATAGTTTTTTTCCTTAAAAAGGGGAGTTTTATTATATATTTATTTCTTGTAATAGGGGGCGTATTAAAGTTTTTAAAATTCTTGTACATGTGGGCAGTGTTATAGTAGTTTTATTCTTATACATAGGGGTCATTATTATTGTAGTTATATTCTTCCTAGAGATGACAATATAAGTGCTGCTATAGTATCAATATTCTGCATTATATGATGATCATTTGTAACTTTCCCACTCCTCACAGAATGTTACAGGAAGTATTTAGCTCAACAGGGATGGCAGGGAAGAGATAATAGAGCTTTTGGCAAAGTATGAAATTTGTGTTGAGAGAAAATCAGACTTTTTATTTTTTTTTATAAATATCATTACCATATAACTTACTGCACCATTGATAGTAATTTAAATTGTGACTAGAATAGTTCTCTAAATTCCGCCTAATAGAAAAATACCCTTCTCTCAGAATGCATTTTCCTCACCCCACTGTTTTCCTTAATAACAATTCAGAAATTTTCGCACTGTTGGGCAATCCCCAACAAAATTTTTCCACTTTCCTTTGTTATGCGTCCTAGTTAAATACTTCAATTTTTTTTCCCTTGAATGTTTCTAACCCTGATTTCAAAGGACAATTTCCATTCCTATGAAAATTATTTTTTTCCCCTTCTCCGTTTATTTACTGTATCATTTAGTATTTTATAGGCTTTATTGTTTCCCGAGCTTAGAAAGCACATTTGTTTTATAGTCGTTTTGAAATGTACTGGCTAACATACATGCAATGGGACGTTTCCAAGAAAAAGCCCCCACTGTGAATCGCTTTATGTCCCCAGAAGGTTTTGCAGCATAAAAAGCGTGTTACTGGTAAGAAATAGGAGCGGCCAGGATATTTCTCTTTTGTAAAATGGGGGGGTGGGGGGGACTTTACAATTGCAGTAGGCAGCATTAGGAGGCAGTAAAATGGATTAAAGGCTATACTTTTGTTCGAATAACATTTTATTACAATGGACCTAGAGCTACATAAGCGAGAGCCATACTTGGATTTTGCCACCCACACAGGGTCGGGACAAGGCATTTTGGTGCCCTAGGTAAATAGGGCAAATGGCGTTTCCATGCTCCACGCCAATGGCGTCACCATGTCCCATGCCAATGGCGTCCCCATGCTAATGGCGTCCCCATGCCCCATGCCAATGGCGTCGCCATGTCCCATGCCAATGGCATCCCCATGCCCCATGCCAATGGCATCCCCATGCCAGTGGCGTTGCCATGTCCCATGCCAATGGCATCCCCATGCCCAGGAGTAACTCATACTGGCATATGTAAAGAGCATTCAGGAAATATACCCCACGTACTGTAGAGGGGGGGAAAAACCGCCAAAACTGATGCACCTCACTAATACATGTAAAAAGTACAGGGGATGTTACCGCACTGACTTTAGAGGGGGGGCTAAGACTGCAATCACGCATGCCCTCATTAATGCTGTAAGAGCATACAGGGCTTGTAGTACCGCACTGTACTGTAAAGGGGCGCTATAGACCTCCAATCACTTAATGCACATCACTAATACAGAGGTTTTACAAGTAATATGTTCATGATAATTGGTTGTATCTTTCATTAATCATAGGTACAGGGGGATCACCTGTAGTTCCGAATGTGGAGTGGATGGAAAAAACATTGTCTGCTGGAAACATTGTATTCGAAAGCCATTGAAGCCTGAGAGTTCACTGTATGTGCATATTTTTTTCCACAGATTTCCATTTTGGACTACAGTGGATTAGTTGAATGGGGGGACACGTTGGATTGATAAAATGGTAAAAGAGAAATCTTGTTGGGGAGTGTTTTTTTTTAAATTTAAAAAAAAATTGTGAATTTTTTCCCCATTTAATTCCAGTGTTAGTAATGGAACCCCCCCTTTACTATCGTGGGCTTGGTGTCAGCCAGCAGTGTTTTTTGTCTCTCCAAGGCTGAAACTAACTCCATTTAACTATTACCCACGTAGCCAACACACCAGGGGTAATGGGAACAGAGGGGTTACCATCACAAGTGGAACCTCCAATGTGATCATCCGCTTCCTGAGACCTCTGGGGGCTTGTTTTTTTAGGATGGAAAAAAGCCAATATCCATGGAAATTCTTATTCTGATAGTATTAGGCTTCAGCTGTTGGTTTTACCTTGGCTGATTATGGCAAATGGGGATGACACCATGTCTTTTATATTTTTTAAAAATCATTTATTTATTGAGAATCCAAAAATGGACAACTACTGTAATCATTACATGGATGACTATGCTTAGATTCTCAAGAAATAAATAAATTTTCAGAAAAAAAAATTACCTGTGGTCCCCCCCCCCCCATTTTCATAGCTAGCATACTATCAAACGGAAAGGTCCATGGATACTGGCCCCTTCCCATCCTAAAAATAGCAGCCCTCCCCAGAAGCAGACCATCACATTAGAAGGTCCACTTCTGAAGGTAACTCGGCTCTATCCAGTACCTCTGGTGCGTTAGAAGGGGGTAAAAAGTGACAGGGGTTTATGTCACCTTGGGGTACAAAAACCCCTGCAGGCTTACACAAAGCTGAACAAAACAATGGGGACATCGTCCATGCTTTCCCTTACTAACACTGGAATTAAAAAAAAAAAAAAAAAACAGGCACAAAAAAACTTTTATTCAAATAAACACTCCCCGACAACAGCCATCTTTAACCATTTTATTTTAAAAAATAGATCCAAGGTTGATCCAACATGGTCCACCAAAATCGAAGTCACCAAAAGGGGAAACCTGTAAATAGACAGAAACATTACACATATATAAATACATAGGCTAGTGAGCCTATTCAGCGTGCAGGGAAGTTGGGTAACACCCATCGCCCACAAGTAACACCAAGCTTATCATCATAGGAAAATTGGGTGCCCCCTTTTGGGGATGGAGTGTCACCCAGATTTCCTGGATACTGGATAGGCTATCATTATTGGTGACAGCTATTGCTATGGGCGACCGCCAGAGACATGCTGCAGGGGGCAGGAGACAGGGAGCAACTCCTGCCCCCTGCGGAGGGTCTCCTACCCACTGCGGCTGACAGAGGTAGGCCACAGGGGGCAGGAGACTAGGGGGAAACTGGAGTTGCTCCCGGTCTCCTGCCCTTTGTCCCCTGTCTCCTGCCACCTGACAGCAGCTCATCAGTGGAGTATCACACATGGTGGCCCTAGGTAGAGAAGCTTATCAGTAGCTTAGATTCTAAGGTCACCATGTGTGATACTCCACTGCTGTATCTAGGCCTTTGATACAGCAGCTCATCAGGGGAGTATCACACTTGGTGGCCTTAGATACAGCAGCTCATCAGTGGAGTATCACACATTGTGGCCTTAGATACAGCAGCTCATCGGAAGGAGTATCACACATGATGAAGTTAGATACAGCAGCTTGTTTATCCTGCAGCCAGTCTCCTTCTTTCTTCCTATGACAGAAGACAAACTGCATGGGACAGCTCCTGCCACAGAAGGAAGAAAGGAACCTAAAGAAGCCGGGAGCTGGCCAGGAGCAGGTAAGTACTTACCAGGCCGACCTCCTCCCAGGCAGCACGCACTTGCCGAAAAGGCTGTGCATGCAGCACAGCAAGACATCTATAGTCTAGCTGCGGGAGACTGCCCCACCCACTGTGCGTCGCGCCAAACCAGCATCGTATGATGCTACTCCATAAAGAACCCCCCATAGCCTTTTGGTTGCAGGAGGGGACTCCCACATGCTGGACCCTCTCACACAATATGGGAGAGCTGGTAAGTATGGTTTAGACTGTCTAATCAAACTTTGCACTTTCTAGTAGTTTTACTTGCTATATGCCACTAATTAAGTCAAAATTTGGGCGCACAGAGTCACTGGTCAAGTCACGTCTCCTTTTCCCACGGTAATGACTAGTGTCTAGAATCATAATAGATGTGGTATAAAGCATTGACGCCATCATTTTTGGCCAGAGTTCATGCGCCGTTGCCTTAAAGGGGTTTTATTGTTTCATCATTTGGCAGCCGTTTATACTAGTTGCTAAGCAGAGCTTATGAAATGGAGGGTGTGCATGTGAGAATTCATTCTGTGTGAGGTGGGGGAGGAGAGAGGTTCTCAGCTGTCAGAGACTAAGGAATCATTGGAAATGAAAAGTTAAGTGTAACTCAATAGTGTATATCTACATTTCTCGCGCTCTCTACATACTTTGTAACTAGAATGGGCATTTGACATTCAGGATTCTGGGAGAGATGGGTTATTTTTTTCTCTCTCTCTCTCTATCACACACAGTGATATATCCTGCAGATTATTACACCTCTGACCTTTACAGATCTGCAGAACAAAACTATACGCTTTATCTGCTTGTGTTTACATGGAACTGCACAAGATCTCTCTCTCTGGTGCAGGACCTCTGATCGCTGTTCATGAACAAACGCAGCAAACCCTGCACGCATATGTCGCAACTACCACTGCTTGCTGCCAGTGAAAACAGCAAACCCCGCACACATACATCGCAACTACCACTGCTTGCTGTCAGTGAAAACAGCAAACCCCGCACGCATACTTCACACCTACCACTGCTTGCTGCCAGTGAAAACAGCAAACCTCGCACACATACATCGCAACTACCACTGCTTGCTGTCAGTGAAAACAGCAAACCACGCACGCATACGTCGCAAATACCACTGCTTGCTGTCAGTGAAAACAGCAAACCACGCACGCATACGTCGCAAATACCACTGCTTGCTGTCAGTGAAAACAGCAAACCCCGCACGCATACTTCACACCTACCACTGTTTGCTATCAGTGAAAACAGCAAACCCCGCACGCATACTTCACACCTATCACTGTTTGCTATCAGTGAAAACAGCAAACCCTGCACGCATACGTCGCAACTACCACTGCTTGCTGTCAGTGAAAACAGCAAACCACACACGCATACAACGCAACTACCACTGCTTGCTATCAGTGAAAACAGCAAACCCTGCACGCATACATCGCAACTACCACTGCTTGCTGTCAGTGAAAACAGCAAACCCCGCACGCATACGTCGCAACTACCACTGCTTGCTGTCAGCGAAAAGAACAAACCCTGTGGCATACGCCGCAACTACCACTGCTTGCTGTCAGTGAAAAGAGCAAACCCCGCACACATATGTCGCAACTACCACTGCTTGCTGTCAGTGAAAACAGCAAACCGCACACATACATCACAACTACTACTGATTGCTGTCAGTGAATCTCTCTCTTTCTGCATCGCTCTATCTTTCTCGTCACCGTGCACTCACCTCCCTGCATGCTCCCGTCCACAACCTCTCTCCTGCTTCTTCGTCTCACTCGCATTCCCAATTACGACCGAGGGTGGGGCCTGGGCGTAACCCTACCGGAGCTCTCACTTTATTCCCAACCATTAAACAAACGTCCCGTTCTCCTAAACCATAGCACTTTGCCTATGGTAACCAAGGACCTACAACCTTAGATTTTTGGTCCCCTCCTTTTGAACTATGATCTTTGAAACGAGAAAACCCCTTTAATAAATGTGCCCCATTGTACCCTGAGGCCGCGGTAACTTGAGGCACCGCTGTACTTGTACAGTGCATTTTATTACAAGCCATTGGTGTGTATTGTTCTTTATGCTGTTGATTGTTGCTTTTCGCGTGCAGATTCCATTGTACATGCAAATACTGGCTAATAACCAACATCTGCATTAATCTGGCTGCCGGAAAACAAAGCAGCGCACAAAGCCGGCTCCCTTTAAATCCGCCTGCGGAGCTGCCAGTGCACACGGTTTGATGAGGCTGATGCCTAAAATCTTTTTCCGTTTATTAAGATTTCTGTTACCATGACTTCAAAGGCTTGTAATAAAATGAATCATTTTACATATCACAGCACTGGAAATACTCTCGCGCACATTGATTTGAAAGTCATTTGCATAATCTGATTTCAGATAAGGCCGTTCTGTTTAATTCAAGAGTTTTTTTGTTTTTTTTATTGTGTCGAAATTCACATTTTACACTCTGTTTATTTAAATAATTTAACCCCCCCCCCCGCCAAAATCGTTTCCCCAATGGCTGAATACAATTGCAACTAGGCGGCTTTGTCTTCTCCTTTGTGTATAAAGCTGATGAGAGAAGAAGTGGAATTATAGATTTTAGCCTTCGGAGATGCTGGTTCGGGTTGCCTTCTGTGTTGTGTGTTTGTCAGTTTTGATGATGAGTAATGGTTATGTAAGATATTTGTGGGTTGTTTAAGTCTGTGATTTGCTTGTTGGTGCGTGGCTTAAGGCTGCATTGTGTCACTTGGATGCCCATCAGGGTAAATCACTGTAAAATGGTGGAATTATCGTAACATGTTGTCCCACAATTGCAAAATTACCGACTTGGTTGAATTTTTAGTCATCATCAGAGATTATCCTCAACTTTTCCCCCCATACGGGTATGTTCACATGTCGTATTGCAGCGCGTACCTGTGCATTCCACAATACGCCTGCTGTTGAAAGTACCCCCTGACCAGTGCGTACTTTCAACAGCACAAGTGCCCTGCCTACTATTACTTATGCTACGTTTACACAGCACTCAATGAGTTCTATGATTTTGCCGTATTTGCGAAGCACACTATGGGCACATTGCAGCACGATAATGCGTCGAAGTATGCTCCGCAGATACCTTGTGTGAACATATCCTAACTAAACATTGATTAAAGCATTGTAGATTGTAAGCTCTTGCGGGTGGGGTCTTTCTCCTTCTCTATTAGGCCTCGTTCACACGGCTTATTTCAGAACGTATTTACATCGGATTGCCGATCGTAAATACGTTCTGAAATCAGTTGAAAATCAGTTGCAAATAAGTGCCACTAAGTGTGGCACGTACAGTATTTGTAACTGATTTCCCAACGGATTCACCATCTCCATTCATTGTAGGTGGTGAATCCGTCCGTAAATAATTGACATGTGACATTGTTTTTCCGTCCGGATTGCCGTCGTCAATCCGCGGCGGCAATCCGGCACGGAAATACGCGTCGTGTGAACGACGAGCCGTATTTTCTATTTAAATCAATAGAAAATAGGCTGTTACTTATTTCTGACTGATTTGCCGACGGATTGGAGCGCAGTTAAAACTGCACCAAAACTGCGCTGTGTGAAAGCTCCCTAAGGGCCGTTCACACGGCTTATTTTGGGCACAGATTGCAGCCGTATTGCGTGCCGTACTGCGCTGCAATATGGCTGGAATCCGTCCCAGCCATTACAGTAACCCACAGTTCTCTACAGCTGGGCGGGGAGAAAGTGACATGTTCATTATCCCGGCGGGATACGCGCCGTGGATAATGAATGTCTATGGGGCCGGGAGCTGCGCCCCCGCCCCTTATTCAAGCCGTAATTGCGAGCGAAATCCGTCCCGCAATTACGGCTTGAATAAGCCGTGTGAACTAGCCCTAAGGGTGCTTTCACACGGTGCATTTTTGGTGCGTTTTTGATGTGTTTTTTCAATGCGTTTTTTGTGCAGGAAGGCACAGCAATTAATACTGTACATTGCAGCACAAAAATCGCAGCAAAAAACACGGTAAATTTGCTGCACAAAAATCGCAGTAATTACCGCAATGCACAGCATTAATTGCTGTGCCTTCCTGCACAAAAAACGCATTGAAAAAACGCATCAAAAACGCACCAAAAACGCACCATGTGAAAGCACCCTAAGGCCCGGTTCACACGGCTTATTCAAGCCGGAATTGCAAGCCGGATTGCCCTCGCAATTCCGGCTTGAATAAGGGGCGGGGGCGCTGCCCGCCGGCCCCATAGACTTCCATTATCCACGGCGCGTATTGCGCCTGGATAATGTGCAAGTGACTTTCTCCCCGCCTGGCAGATTCGCCGAGCGGGGAGGAGCGACGGGAATCCACTGTTCTCTATGAGAACTGTGGATTACCTTTAATTACTGCGACGGATTGGCGCCGTACTGCAGCGCAAATCCGGCGCGCAGTACGGCGCCAATCCGCGCCGAAATAAGCCGTGTGAAGCTCCCTTAGGCTATGTTCACATGATGTATTGCGGAGCGTATAGTACGCACCACAGTAGATCGTGTCTTTCGGGAGCTTGTGCTGATCACCGCAGCCCGCTCTAATACGCATTTTGTCCGTATTAGAGTGCGAAATACACACCGAAATTTCCCCGAGTGCACATACCCTTACTGTTATTGTATTTGTCCTGTGTTCGTATTTGTCCTATATTAGGTACCTGAACCCCTTTGCTTGTACAGTGCCCTGGAATTAATGGCGCTCTAAAATAAATAATAATAATAAGCACATCTCACCAGGCAATCAAAAGTATCTGTGACGCCAAATCTCAGGCTTTGTACACACAACGAGTATTTCAAGACGGAATCCACACGGATTTCGATTTGAATTACTCGTCTAAAACTGAGAGTATTTCATCCCCATTGACATCAATAGAAAATACACGTAATTTATACTGTGCATATTTTGTCGGTCAGTTTTTAAGTGCAAAAATAAGCTTAGAACATGTTCATTCTTCCGTCGTATTCCACATACGGATCCGCTTCCAAAACGAGAATCACATGTTGTGGTTGAGGATGAGCGGCCAAAACCCCATAGACGTGAATGAGTCTTGTTTTCTGTCTGTGAATCACCAGAAAAAAGCGACTTAGAATCCACGTCCGACGCGGTTTTCAATGGTAGAATCTGATGTGAATCGAACAAGTAAGTTTTCCTCGCCGTCTGGATGTACCCTAAAAGTAACACTAAGGAGAAATGTAGGAACGGGGCAGCGCCAGTTTTCTGGCATACTGTGCTCCAAAAAGCTGTAGTAGACCTATTCTGTAGCTGTATGAACAGTCGCACTCCAATCTTTGGTGCAGTCGGCGACAGCCCCAACAGTGCTGTTCAGTGATGAATTTACTCTGAGCAGGAAAACAATGCTGGAGACTTCGAGGAGGTCAGGTAGCTTTGCCAGTCGTCTAGCACTCGGACCACACTGCGGTTACGAATGACCTGACGTGAACCTCGGCGGCCTCTCACCTCCAATAAATATGCCTGGAGTTGTGCGGCTTTCATCATCCGACTCCACAGGGCATTGGTTACAAACAATGAAGCGGTCATCAGTGTGTGATGGAGCCAAAGGACGTCCACTTTTTTGCCTTTCTGTGACTCTTCCAGTCTCTCTGGAATTGTAATACAACTTGCTGATGACGCTCTGTGACACCCTAAGCTCAGTGGCCACTTCCGTCTGAGATCATCCTGCTTGTGGCCTGGCAATGGCGAGGTACTGTTGATCAATTGGAAGGTTTTTTTCTTAGTCTCGTGATGTCACAGTGTCAACAGCAGGATGAGGAGGACTGTTTAATTCCCAATTCAAATGGATCCCCTGAATGTATTGGTGATTCAGTGATCAAACACCTGTTGGGGATTTTGCCATTAAGCTCCTTGCTAGAGACCAGCAAGTTGTGCAAAAAGTACTTAAATATTGAACAGTTGGACGAGTGCATCTGAAGGGAAGACGTTGCTCATTTAGTGCATTTAAAACAAATTTCAAGACGTTTTATGTTCATCTTTAAATTCTAACCAAAATCCAAATATCCCTAAATTTTTGTGAGTAGTGTATATTCACCAGCTGGGGCTCCTATGCTTGTGGGGCCCACAGGCAACTGCTTAGTGTGCTCAATGGTCACGATGACTCTGACTCACCTTCCTCTTCTCCTCTGTTCCAGCGCTGGGCCTCCCTGATCTTCTGATTCCCTTCATTCTCTTCTAGACAGGATCTCCTCTCTGCAGCCGCTTATTGGCAGTCACTTATCACTCTCTTACATCACCGTACACAATGGAATAGCTCCAAATGACATGTGACCATTGCAACCAGTCAGCGACTGCAGTGGTGACGTCCTGTTTAGAAGAGAATGGAAGTTAAACCGAAGACTGGGGAGACCCAGCGCTGGGACGGAGAAGTGGAGGGCACTGAAAGAGTAATGGTAATATTCCTGGTGTTCTAAGGCATTGAAGGGGTGAATGACAGAATCTCTGTTAGTCTAAGGCAGTACGTGGGTTGATAGCATTATACTTGCTGATAAACGACAGTGATAGTGTTAATGTAGGGATCCCTGGTGGTTTAGGGAAGCAAAGGGGTTAATGTCAGAATTCCCAGTGATCTAGTGCAGGGAAGGGGTTAATGTAGGCATCCCTGGAAGACAAGGGCAGTTACATGGTATATTATAGCAGTATAATGTTGTACTGTGTTAGCCACAGAAAGTAGTAGAAGAGTGAAGAAATCAGGCGATACCTTTTAGAGGCCAACTTAGTATATTTGATGGTGAGCTTTCGAGAGAACTAGCTCTGTTCTTCAGATATGATGTTATACAAGAAACTGAAAATGTACAGACTTTTTATACACAAAAGACCTGGACCTTCAAAGAACTTAGAATCTTTAAAAATAACAAAATGCAATGAGTAGAGAAGTCACTTACAAGTCAAGAAATAAACAATCTGGAAACTTGTGGGACTTGACAGAGGGATCAGTAATTCTTGCTGTTATCTGTTAGCTATCAGGTCGTGATTTGTGGCCGTCACAGTTCACACATAGTGTGACATGATATATCACAGGATCTCTGGTGGAGGCTGGTTGAATAGCTAATGCTAAAAACTTGGATTCAGTGGTTACTCACCTTTCTAGAATTCAGCATTGTCCTGGCTATAACTTCCTGTTTTCTCCCTGCAGTGTTCATAGGGATGAATGCTGCGTCAGAGAGAATGGACTGTGCAGCAGTAACTCTAGGGTGAGAAATGTTATGCAAGAAATGCAAAAATTCCCCACCCCCCATAGTAACATTCCCCCATAGATTTGCAGCTGCAATGTTGCGGTCGTTAGCAGAAACGCCAGCGTACAAGCTTGATGGTTGTAATGGGACCAGCAACTATGGGCGCTCATCTCCCCCCGGAGGTGAAATCCAACTAAAAAAGAGTATAAAACTGAATGCAGATCTCTAGGAGACCAAGGAAAGGAAGGAAATGGCAATTTTATGCTCCACGATTATCTAACTTTACTCTGCAGTAAATTGTTATCTCTTCTATTGCTCACCAGATAGGCCATGAATGTAATTTCACAGTAAAACCCTTTAACTTGACCCCCATTTTATGTCCGCCATAACCTGAAATAACAAATGTGGGTCCTGGCTGCATAAGCGCATCTCGTATACTACACGAAAGGGCTACAGATCTCAAGCAACTGCATGAGTTTAGAATATATGTGTAAGTTTATCTCTCTTGAACCTACAGTCATACAGTATATATCTGCTGTAAGAATGACTATCCAAGCCCAAGTATGTTTGTATCTATATACACTCACCGGCCACTTTATTAGATACACCATGCTAGTAATGGTTTGGACCCCTTTTGTCCTTCAGAACTGCCTCAATTCTTCGTGGCATAGATTCCACAAGGTGTTGCAACGATGCTCAATTGGTACCAAGGGGCCCAAAGAGTGCCAAGAAAATATTCCCCACACCATGACACCACCACCACCAGCCTGAACCGTTGATACAAGGCAGGATGGATCCATGCTTTCATGTTGTTGACGCCAAATTCTGACCCTACCATCCGAATGTCGCAGCAGAAATCGAGACTCATCAGACAGGCAACGTTTTTTCCAATCTTCTACTGTCCAATTTCGATGAGCTTGGGCAAATGGGGAGCCTCAGTTTCCTGTTCTTAGCTGAAAGGAGTGGCACCCGGTGTGGTCTTCTGCTGCTGTAGCCCATCTGCCTCAAAGTTCGCCGTACTGTGCGTTCAGAGATGCTCTTCTGCCTACCTTGGTGGTAACGGGTGGCTATTTGAGTCACCGTTGCCTTTCTATCAGCTCGAACCAGTCTGCCCATTCTCCTTTGACCTCTGGCATCAACAAGGCATTTCCGCCCACAGGACTGCCGCTCACTGGATGTTTTTTCTTTTTCGGACCATTCTCTGTAAACCCTAGAGATGGTTGTACGTGAAAATCCCAGAGAGATCAGCAGTTTTCTGAAATACTCAGACCAGCCCTTCTGGCACCAACAACCATGTCACGTTCAAAGGCACTCAAATCACCTTTCTTCCCCATACTGATGCTCGGTTTGAGCTGCAGGAGATTGTCTTGACCATGTCTACATGCCTAAACGCACTGAGTTGCCGCCATGTGATTGGCCGATTAGAAATTAAGTGTTAACGAGCAGTTGGACAGGTGTACCTAATAAAGTGGCCGGTGAGTGTACAAGTGTATACAAGTGCAGGGTACCACACAATGGGCCTCATTGGCAACAAGGATACTCTTACGCTTAGACAGTCTTGATAAATGAGGCCCTATAAAAACATATGGTGCAGTCTATCAAAGATCCTCTCCAAAGGGAGAATGGCCCCCATAATCCTAACTCAACCAGAAAGCCCTGCAAAGTTCATGGCTCAGTATCACAAAGTCAAGTCATACAATATTCTCCGACATGGACAAGGCTGGACACAGTACAATTAACACATGGGGTGACATGTTTGATTTTTGGTGCCCAGGCGCCATTTTTTTTTTGCGCGCATTAGTAGTGTAGAATGCACCTGAATCTATGAACCTGTTCTACTGAGGGTCATATATTTAGCGCTTTCTAGCTACAAAGCGACAATTGAGGCTCATGTAAACCACTTTTAAAGTGCTCTACCTGTCCCAGCAGTAAAGTGTCTGGATTTGCCGTACTGAAGCTATAAATGTGTAGCTTCATACAGTTGTAGTGCAACATGTCTCCCGCACGCCCCCCGATCTCAGGCTCATTACAAAGTGGCGTGGGTGCTCTGTAATGTGCCTGATACTGGAGTGCGCCTGGTTAAAAATACAGGCAGTCCCCAGGTTTCGAACAGGAAAGGGACTGTAGGTTTGTTCTTAAGTTGAGTTTGTATGTAAGTCGGAACAGGTATATTTATTACATGTAACAACAGCACTAGTTTTGGACAGTGCAGGGAAGGGTTTTTTACATTTGTTTTGCTGTCTGTGCACCTGTTAAGAGGATTTCACCTCATTCTCACCTCATGTGCTGCTGCGGCATGCTGGAACTTGTCGTTTCACAGCTACTTTCTGCTGTGGAACATGGAACTACAAGTGCCAGCATGCCCCATAAGTCTCTGTTTGTAACTAGGGGACAGATGTAAGTCGGAACGATGTAAGTTGAGGACTGCCTGTATAGGGAATGGGGCTGCGCTAGTCTTCGGGCTGAAAAGACACCAGACATCTGGCACAGACCCATACGTAAATGTCGCCCATGATGTACAGCAACGTCATGTTGCCAATAAAAGGGTATGGAGTGGGATTTTGTGGTCAAGTGCCTTGGGGGACTACAAATTCAAGTAAATAAAAAAGTTTTAAAAATAACAAAAACAGAAAATATTAAAAGATAAAACTTTTGACATTTTACAAATATAAAAAGTTATCAATAATTGGTATCGCCACATCCATAAAAGTCTATGACATCATTTGTCCCATACGGTGAACAACGTGGGTAAAAACTGGAATAAGAATAATAAACCCCCAAAAACTGGAATAAAAAGTGATCAAAAAGTCACATGTATCTGAAAATGACACCAATAAAAGCTCCCCTACAGCCCACCAAAAAACGAGCCCTCAATCAGGCCCATCTGGAAGAACCAGAAAGCTGTTGGTCGCAGAAAATGTCGCTGCGGTGTAAATTTAAGGAAATCAAGTTTTTTTGTTTTTTTTTTAAACGAACGAAAACTCTAAGGCCCCGTTCACACGGCTTATTGCCGGCGGATTTGTGCGCCGTATTGAGCGCCACAATCCGTCCGTGAATAAGGGGCGGGATCGGGGGCGGGGGCCGGGACGGCGGCGGGGGCGCCGCTCCCGGCCCCATAGACAATGCATTGTTTACGGGCGGCGCCGCGCCGTAAATAATGTGCATGTCACTTTCTCCCCCCCCCGGCGGATTTGCCGGGGGCGGGGAGGAGCGACGGATTCCACTGTTCTCTATGAGAGCATGGATTACCATAATTGCGGGGCCGGGCGGATTGGCGCCGTACTGAAGCGCAAATCCGGCGCGCAGTACGGCGCCAATCCGCGGCAGAATAAGCCGTGTGAACGAGGCCTAATTTAATGTGGTATCAGTGGATTCGAACCAACTTGAAGAATGCAGATAACGTCATTTATACCGCATAAGTGAACTTCATAACATGAAGCCACCACAATAAAAAATAGCTTTTTTATACACAATCACACTTCACATTTTTTTCACATTTCACCCTACAAAAAATTTGTTTTTGGGGTTTCCCAGTGCATTATATGGTGCGGTCAATGGAACCATTAAAAAGTACAGATGGTCCTGCAGAAAGGCTCATATTTCTATGAGGATAGAAAATTAAAACGTTTTGGCTCATGGAAGGCGAAGAGGATGAAAAAAAAAAAAATAGGACATAAAAACAGGGAAGGGGTTAATAGTACATGCTTAGACTAACATACAGCAATGACAAAGACTCTATATTCTACATTGCACACTGCACCACAGTGCAATAAAGCTACATATGTCAATCAATAAGCAACCGACAAGTTATCAGGGATGGGGTGAGAAAGAGGGAATAGGGAAGGGGATGTTGGGGCTGAGTTTTTATTAAAAAGCATAAGGAAGGGAAGGAAGAGAACATCAATCATCTTCTTCATCCACATCTGGACTGTCTATGATGGTATAAGACTAGAACCAGCTGTTAGCGAGCCTGCCCCTTATGTCACCACAGTAGGGGGGCTGCAACTGGCAAGGGATATCCCATCCCAGTACATCAGTAAGAGTGTCCTTCACACAGTATATAAGGCACCGGACGTCCTGAATAGCCTTAAGGGTATGATCCCAACGGAAAAGTTCATAAAGTACCAACAATGTATGATAGGCTGCTCCTAAATGTCCTGTACTGCTCGTGCATGTATTAGTGAGGTGCATGCAGTGATTAGTGGTCTATAGCTCCTCCCTACAGTACAGTGCGGTACTACACGTCCTATACTGCTCTACATGTATTAGTGAGGTGCATGCAGTGATTGGCAGTCTATAGCGCCTCTCTACAGTACAGTGCGGTACTACATGTCCTGTACTGCTCTTACATGTATTAGTGAGGTGCATGCAGTGATTGGTGTTCTAGTAGCGCCTCTCTACAGTACAGTGCAGTACTACATGTCCTGTACTGCTCTTACATGTATTAGTGAGGTGCATGCAGTGATTGATGGTCTATAGCTCCTCCCTACAGTACAGTGCGGTACTACATGTCCTGTACTGCTCTTGCATGTATTAGTGAGGTGCATGCAGTGATTGGCGGTCTATAGCGCCTCTCTACAGTACAGTGCAGTACTACATGTCCTGTACTGCTCTTACATGTATTAGTGAGGTGCATGCAGTGATTGGAGGTCTATAGCGCCTCTCTACAGTACAGTGTGGTACTACATGTCCTGTACTGCTCTTACATGTATTACTGAGGTACATGCAGTGATTGGAGGTCTATAGCTCCTCTCTACAGTACAGTGTGGTACTACATGTCCTGTACTGCTCTTACATGTATAAGTGAGGTGAAGACAGTGATTGGAGGTCTATAGCGCCTCTCTACAGTACAGTGTGGTACTACATGTCCTATACTGCTCTTACATGTATTAGTGAGGTGCATGCAGTGATTGGTGGTCTATAGCGCCTCTCTACAGTACAGTGCAGTACTACATGTCCTGTACTGCTCTTACATGTATTAGGGTGGTACATGCAGTGATTGGCGGTCCATAGCGCCTCTCTACAATACTGTGCAGTACTACATGTCCTGTACTGCTCTTACATGTATTAGTGCAATGTCTGCAATAATTGGTAGTCTAGTAGCGCTTCTCTACAGTACAGTATGGTATTACAATTCCTGTACTGCTCTTTTTTTCACATGCCAGAAAGAGCAGAATGATGCTACTGAGTCCCATAAAGTAAGCGTATACCATTGGAAAATAGAGAAAACGTAGCCCATGCTGGGTTAGGTTTGCTCTATTACCCCCTATTGGGCTGCTTCAGATGCTAGGTATCATTTGGTAACAGTATAACCATCATTTAAGGGGCTGTCTCGGTACATAGATTGGCTTTCAACATGTAGGGAACGTTAAATCAAGACTTTTTCCAAATACATTCCTCTATTGGTATTACGATGATCAGGAGATAAGAGAGATTTTATCTGCTGTGAGTGAACACAGGTTTCTCTGGTAACCGTCCTGCTCTTTGTCTTATCTGATAGCAGGAAGTGACGTCACCACAGGTCAGCACACAGGACAGCCGACAGCTTGAAAACGGAGTGTGTTATCTCCAACAAAGGAGAATAGTTACTTTTGATTGTTTATTTTGAGATCTGAGGCTTTCTGCTGTATAGATAAGATCTTCTGCTCTCATGTCAGTGCAATTAGAAGAGCTGGGAATACAAAGCTGATATGCTAATCACTGCTAAGAAATCACCCACAGCATAGCCAGAAATAGTGAGGAACTTTGAATCCGAAGCTGCATGTGGCTCTGTGAAACAGAATGGCGAGACAACCCCTTTCAGAGCATATGTGTCAAAGTCAAGGCCTGTGGGCTGAATCCAGTCCACCACTTCATGTTATGTGGACCATAAGAAGAGATAGACAGTGTTTGGGCATAGAAGGATCAACTCTTCTCTTTCCCTGGATTGACACAGCCAGCGCTTTACATGCGGCAGTGGTGCCAGCATAGGGAGCAGGCACAATTTTGGATTTGGAGCGCCACACCAAACTCGCAGAGGGTGGCACAGCTCTGACAGCCCTACCAAGACAACCTTAACCACCCTCCAAGGCCTTTTGAGGACAGCCATAATGCTGATGCATCCTTTTGCTATGTTTAAGAACAGCCCCTGTTTTGGCCCTGGCATGCTGGAGGAAGCTGGCCATGACCCGCTGTGCTTGAGGGTGCGGTCTCGTGTGGTGTCCTATTTGGGTGTAGTTAGAGGCTTATACAATACATGGAAACCTCCAAAGAAGCATTTATGCTATCTATCATACATGAAAAAAACTTTGAGATTCTTTGTTCACACATTTTGATCAAAAAATGTTTAAGCCACCCCCGGCTTACAACGGGATCTCAGCTTGGGTGGTCCTACGCTATCTTTACCTCTCAATAGAGACAAATTCAGACTTCTCATTGGGTCAACAGACCTCCATAATCCAGAGAGAAAAATAAAAAAACACCAACCTTGCAAACATACTGCACTAATAACAGCCTGTGGAGGTGGGTGGGATGCAAGAAACCAAAATGGAGGCATCCCATCCTCCCTACATAGATTAAAAGCAATATATGCCAAATACCCCGCCCACCTCCACAGGCTGTTATATCAGTGCAGTATAGTTGCAAAGTTGGTGCCTGTTTTTATTTTTCTCTCTGGATAATGGAGGTCGGTTGACCCTATGAGAAGTCTGAATTTGGCCTACTAGGAGGTAAAGATAGCATAGGACCACCCGCCTTGAGATCCCGCTGTAAGCCGGGGGTGGCTTAAACATTTTTTGATCAAAACGCGTGAACTAAGAATCTCAAAGTTTTTTTTCATATAGTTAGAGGCTTGGCCTGGTTTGGTGTCATGTGCATAGACAGGGCCCTGTGCACGGTTTTACCCGGTGGCCCATAAGGCCGTGAAGGCGACCCAGGTCTCCGTCCATCCTCCCGTTGCCTCCCCTCTTTTATAATTTATGATTGTTGCTTCAGAAACCTATAATCCTAAATTAGAAGCTGTTATGAGATAATTAATGACTGTGAACTATTTACAGAATTCCTAAGAGCTAATAATCTATCATATTATATTGATACGAGACCGTGTGCGGCAGCTCGTAAGCTTCATTAAGCCTCGACTAAATAGTCATTGATCTTTTCTATTGATCTTTGAGGTAAATATTTCTAAAAGGATAAAACAGATATGCAAGAGACCAAGAGTCTGCCTCTGTAGGTGCCCACCGCTCACTCCATGTTAGGCCCTGTTCACACGATGGAGTTGGCTGCGGCCTTGCCGCACGTGTGTGAGAACTCTCCTGTCAAGAATTGACAGGAGAGTTCTCAGCGCGGCGGCCGCGTGGTGTTGCCGCGGGCGTCGCCACGGGTGGTGCACGGCTCGCGGCGCGGTTTGCCCCCTGCCTATTAATTTGCATGGGGGCAACCCCTCTCCGCAAGCCGCGACCCAAGACACGCCCCACCCGTGTCAAGACCACGCCCAGCGCCCGCGCCGCAAACCAGTTTGTGGTGAGGACAGGACGAGGCCCGGCCGCAGGAACCGCGGCGAAAGCCGCGGCTGAAACCGCGGCCAAACCCGCAGAGTGAACGGGGCCTTACATATGGAACTAATCCACATTAAATATGGAATCTGCAGTAATTACATTGTGGGCCTCATTTATTAAAACTGTCTAGCAGTAAGACTGTCCTTGTTTCCCATAGCAACCAGAGTCCATAGCAACTGATCAGAGCCCCTAGCAACCAATCAGAGCTCATAGCAACCAATCAGAGCTCATAGCAACCAATCAAAACTCAAAGCAACCAATCAGAGCCCACAGCAACCAATCAGAGCCCATAGCTACCAATCAGAGCCCATAGCTACCAATCAGAGCTCATAGCAACCAATCAGAGCCCATAGCAACCAATCAGAGCCCATAGCTACCAATCAGAGCTCATAGCTACCAATCAGAGCCCATAGCAACCAATCAGAGCCCATAGCAACCAATCAGAGCTCATAGCAACCAATCAGAGCCCATAGCAACCAATCAGAGCCCATAGCAACCAATCAGAGCCCATAGCAACCAATCAGAGCTCACAGCAACCAATCAGAGCTCACAGCAACCAATCAGAGCCCATAGCAACCAATCAGAGCTCATAGCCACCAATCAGAGCTCATAACAACCAATCAAAACTCCTATCAACCAATCAGAGCCCAAAGCAACCAATCAGCGCCCATAGCTACCAATCAGCGCCCATAGCCACCAATCAGCGCCCATAGCCACCAATCAGAGCTCATAGTGACCAATCAGAGCATATATCCTGTGCAGTATAGGAAATAAAAGCTGAGCTCTGATTGGTCGCTATGGACAGTCTTACTGTCAGTTTTTGTAAATGATGTCCAGTATTTTGTAACTTTTACTGATCATTATTTATTATACCCCAGAGCTGCATTCACACATCTGTAACCTTTAAGCTGAGTTGTCCCAGCATACATGCCTTGTTTGTTCAGTGTGTGCCTGATCTGGTGATTTGAATTCTGGAAAGTAATAACTGTGCTGCAAGCACTGGACAGTAATCTGACGTAAGCTGAACTAATGGACAAGACATTTTTTTGACTGTTTCCAGTAAATGTGAGCAGAATAGTGAGCGCAGCTCTGGAGGATAATACAGGATGTAACTCAGGATCAGTGCAGGATAAGTAATGTATGTACACAGTGACTGCACCAGCAGAATAGAGAGTGCAGCTCTGGAGTATAATACAGGATGTCACTCAGGATCAGTGCAGCATAAGTAATGTATGTACACAGTGACTGCACCAGCAGAATAGTGAGTGCAGCTCTGGAGTATAATACAGGGTGTAACTCAGGATCAGTACAGGATAAGTAATGTATGTACTGCACCAGCAGAATAGTGAGTGCAGCTCTGGGGTATAATACAGGATATAACTCAGGATCAGTGCAGGATAAGTAATGTATGTACACAGTTACTGCACCAGCAGAATAGTGAGCGCAGCGCTGGAGTATAATACAGGATGTAACTCTTGATAAGTTCAGGATAAGTTATGTATGTACTCAGTGAATTCTCCAGCAGAATAGTGAGCGCAGCTCTGGAGGATAATACAGGATGTAACTCAGGATCAGTACAGGATAAGTAATGTATGTGCACAGTGACTGCACCAGCAGCTTAGTGAGTGCAGCTCTGGAGTATAATACAGGATGTAACTCAGGATAAGTACAGGATAAGTAATGTATGTACACAGTGACTGCACCAGCAGAATAGTGAGTGCAGCTCTGTAGTATAATACAGGATGTAACTCAGGATCAGTGCAGGATAAGTAATGTATGTGCACAGTGACTGCACCACCAGCATAGTGAGCGCAGCGCTGGAGGATAATACAGGATGTAACTCAGGAGAAGTACAGGATAAGTAATGTATGTACACAGTGACTGCACCAGCAGAATAGTGAGTGCAGCTCTGGAGGATAATACAGGATGTAACTCAGGATCAGTACAGGATAAGTAATAAAGTCTTTGTAATACTAATTGAAGGTGGACATGATTGTGGGAGGGGGGACCCTGGATATCTTAAGTAGGCATTGTGTATATGTTATTAGATGAATTTAGGCTGGAGAGGTAGGAGGGTGTCTTACTGTGAGGAGAATGGAGGAAGATATGTAATTTCCTATCTCAATGTCTCATCCTCATTCTCTCACCAGAAGAAATAACAGAAACATTTCCGGCCTGACCTCATTTTTATTGTAAAATTGTTTGTTTGATGTTTGTTAACTATTTACCCGTTTGGATTTTGATTGATGAATTATGTCATTTTTAACCAGTCTGTAAAATGTCTGTATAATACATTGGTTATCTTTGAAAATCTTGGAAATACCATATTGAGCTTTATTTTGGGCTTACCCTTTAAGCCAAGGAGAGGAGCTGTCATGTGTAGAAGCCAGGTATGTGGATCCTCTGAGCCACCGCGAGCTATGATGGTATAGAACACCACCCCAGGGAGCGGAGTCTAAGGGGCCCCTGGTCTTCACCGGAGCCTTCCGCAAGGCTGGATGGACTTAGCTGTGGGGAACCCCCAGGTCGCTATCCCTGACGTGATTATTCACGGTGACGGCCGAAGTGCTAGACGTAGGACAGTGGGTACAGGCAGGAACTGGGACAGGAAACAGAGGTCAGGTGCAATGTAAAGACATCAACAAACTGACACCAGAGCATACCTCCCAACTGTCCCTATTTTGGAAGGACAGTCCCTATTTTTAACCCTCTTAGCTCTATAAATGTCCCTCTTTTTCATTTAGGAAACAGATTTGCATCAATAAACTATCTTGCTGTAATAAGTATCTGATTGCTTCCTTGCTATATATTACATAACAACTTAATTAATATCTCATCATTGGATACAAAGCAATCCTGAAAATGTCTCCCTTTTTGCCTGTCTAAAAAGTTGGCATGCATGTGTGGGGGCGTGGTTAGAGGCGGGTCTTGGTGTGATGTCATGTTTTTGGGTGTGGTTAGAGGCGTGGCCTGATGTGTCCCTCTTTGTAATCTCTAAAAGTTGGGAGGTATGCCAGAGCAGAGGCATGAACTGCCTTTAATCCCAGGTGGTCAAAGGTCACTGGCCAGGTAATTGGTGCACTCTCTCTTTAAATTTCGGTGAGTTGCCGTAAGCGCACCCCCTAGATAGGGCATGTGCACCCGCAGGTTGCTGGCAAGAAGCAGGATCAGAGCAGGAATAACGGGACCCGGGAAAGCAGCAGAGACACGGCCATGTCGGCTGTCCGGAGCGGGGACAGTGGCATGGACCGCAACAAGAGCAATCTTCCGCCCATGGTTCCCTAGAGGTTTTCTAGGGGAGCTTTCCTCTCCTGCTGGAGGATGACCCTTTGTGAATTGGGGGTTTAGTGCTTTTTTTTGCCTGATTTTAGTTTGAAATAAATGATATATGTGTGTATGTATAATAAAGTTGATTTTGTAAGCTCTGTCACGCCTATAGTGTTGTGGTTGGGGAATCAGGTGGGAGTTGCAGGCAAGTTATGGTGGACCAATTCTAACTAATAGAAGCTGCTAAACTTTATGATGGTGAACAGGCTGAGCTTTGGAGGTAATGGTACCCTCCTCTAGGGGCGGCTTGGCTGTGGAGTGGGGATCTTTGGTCGGGTCATTGGTGCCCTGGAGATAGACTGGCATTGCTGGAATCTCAGGCCAGGACATGCCGCCCCCTGATTGCTGTCTCACCGGTGGCTGTATGGTAGCAGCTGAGGGATCTTACGGTATCCGTGAATCCAAACAAATACTTGTACCTGTCTCCTTACAGGGATTGTGGAAATCATGTGGTTTAAAATACAGCTGTGGCCATTTAACTCCAAATAATGTGTTGTCTAATGATTTAGAAGTTTATAAAGGATATGTGGGCATTTTGCTAGTGAGTGGGGGTCTATTACATCTAGAAATTTATCCAGACCCTTCTCCAGAATCCTGGTCACTATAACTCGTTCTATTACTACATCTAGAAATGTATCCAGACCCTTCTCCAGAATCCCGGTCAATTTTACGTGTTTTATTATTTCATCTATTAATTTATCCAGACCCTTCTCCAGAATCCTGGTCACTAGAACTTGTTATATTATTACATCTAGAAAAAGTATCCAGACCCCTTCTCCAGAATCCTGGTCACTATAACTTGTTATATTATTACTACATCTAGAAATGTATCCAGACCCTTCTCCAGAATCCCGGCCACTATAACATATTATATTATTACATCTAGAAATGTATCCAGACTTTTCTCCAGAATCCCGGTCAATATAACGTGTTATAAATTTTTACATCTAGAAATGTATCCAGACCCTTTTCCAGAATCCGGTCCCCTAGAACGTGTTATATTATTAAATCTAGAAATGTATCCAGACCCTTCTCCAGAATCCCCGGGCACTATAACTTGTTATATTTTTACATCTAGAAATGTATCCAGACCCTGCTCCGGAATCCTGGTCACTATAACTTGTTATATTATTACATCTAGAAATGTCTCCCAACCCTTCTCCAGAATCCTGGTCACTAGAACTTGTTATATTAATTACATCTAGAAATGTATCCAGACCCTTCTCCAGAATCCCGGTCACTAGAACTTGTTATATTATTACATCTAGAAATGTATCCAGACATTTAACTCCAAATAATGTGTTGTCTAATGATTTAGAAGTTTATAAAGGATAAGTGGGCATTTTGCTAGTGAGTGGGGGTCCCCCCTATTCAGAAGGCATCTATTTTTTTTTTCTTTTTTACATTGGGACTTTTTTTTTTTTTAGAGATTACAAGCTGTAAAATAGTGTAAAAGTGGGATATACCTTTTTCGCAAACAGAACAGTAGCAGCATCTACAAACATAGAAGGAGCCCCAGCTTTACTGCACCAGCTTCTTCTTTTCCATCTGCAGCTTTATGAAGGATTAGTAATGGATTGCTTCAGCTCTCTCAGTAATCTGTGAATTTACTGGGAGATTTTCTTACATTGCAGCGTATACAAATGTTACTGTGTTTTTGAAATCTTTAGATTCTCGGTGACCTGTGTGCAGTTACTTGTCTTCTCTCTTCCAGTCACAATATCTTGCTGTATGAAGATGGTCATGCTGTAGTCGCTGACTTTGGAGGTGAGTACGACACGAAAAATACCACTAACATTTAATGCAATCCACCAATACATATCGACTCACAGGATCATTCCTGCTTCAGGTTGGATGTTAAACAGTTGCATAGTGAGGCCGAAAATAGACAGAAATCCATCCAGTTCAGCCCATTGTCCTATTTCATCCAGAGGAAAGTAAAAAAAACCCCATGAGGTAGAAATCATTTGTCCTCATTTTAGGGAAAAATTCCTTCCCGACTCCAGTCTGGCATCAGAATAAATCAATGACCGTTGTCCCAATTTTTTTTTTTTTTTCAAAAAA